>OZ024891.1:13921957-14006957 GCA_964017195.1 Siderastrea radians | reverse complement strand
TACTAAAACGAGGATAAGTGACGCTAACATTCAAATATAAAAACAATGTAGTACAACGATTATATAACGAAAAAAGGAAAAATAAACAATACTAACAATTAAACGTAATTACAAGGTGTAGATACAGGTACAACACTAGATAAATGAACGATACAAGGCAAAAATATAACAAAAGACCGGAAATATGCTGCTATAAAAATAAATAACAAAAGATGACAGGTAAGACTAAAAACTAAAAACTGCTAATTCAAAAAAGATGACATTTGCAAAGCGGCAAAAGAAAGGGCAGTCAAAAGGAAAGCAACCTACGTTTACGCAAACATGGATCATACCAAAATCCCAAATCGAGGCCTTTGGAGCCCCAAAGGGCCGATAGACAACAAAATCCCTGGGGGGGCCTTAAACAATAATGACCGTAATAAGTTCCCCGAACAGGGCCTTTGAGTATACCCAACACCTAAGAGGCTGACAAAATCCAAGAAAAGGGCCTTTGAACGGCCATATATCGCAAACAAAGAATCGCAAAAAAGAAAATTAATTATAACAAATTCTATTCCTAGAATGAAATTCTTTTCTTTTATTTAAACCATGGGGTGCCAAAGAGAACAGCTGAGCACTCCAATAAGCCTCCTTTGTAATTAAAAGACTGTCGATCTCATCCGAGTTGTTTGGGGCCTGCACCTGATCAATACATTGAAACGAAAAATCATCTAAAATGTGTGAAGTTTTGTTGAAATGCACTGCTACTTCACAAGTTGTTTTGTTTGTGAGCATAGCAGACTTGTGATTACGAAACCTAATTCGAAAATCAGTGGTTGTAGATCCTATGTATTGCAAACGACATTTCTTGCAAGAAACCAAATAAATCACATTTTTAGAATCACAAGAAAGTCTTGAATGAATGGTGTATTTTTTGCCCGTCTGCAAGCTAAGAAATGATTTGGATTCAACAAAGAAATTTCGACAAAGATCGCATCTATTCCTTTCGCATTTGAAACAGCCATTGCTTTGTTGAATTGTTTGTCCCTCTTCGGCGGTTTTAAAACGAGATGGTGCCAATAATTCTTTAAGATTTTTTGACCTACGAAAAGATGGTATGATAGAGCCTGGAGGGAAAAGTTCTTTTAATTTGGGGTTGGATTGTAAAATCAACAAATGCTTTCTAATTATGTTGCCCACGTTCGGTAAATTTGGATTAAATGTCAATACGAATGGAAATAATTTCTTCGCTTCTTTTCCACGTGTCCTGAGTAAATCATTTCTAGAAATGGCGGAGGCTTTGGAGAATTGATCATTGACTAATTTAGAGGGATAACCCTGGTTAACAAGGTATCCTTTGTACTCGGCTGTTCTCCTGGCAAGGAAAATTTCTTCAATGAATTAGTCAATGATCAATTCTCCAAAGCCTCCGCCATTTCTAGAAATGATTTACTCAGGACACGTGGAAAAGAAGCGAAGAAATTATTTCCATTCGTATTGACATTTAATCCAAATTTACCGAACGTGGGCAACATAATTAGAAAGCATTTGTTGATTTTACAATCCAACCCCAAATTAAAAGAACTTTTCCCTCCAGGCTCTATCATACCATCTTTTCGTAGGTCAAAAAATCTTAAAGAATTATTGGCACCATCTCGTTTTAAAACCGCCGAAGAGGGACAAACAATTCAACAAAGCAATGGCTGTTTCAAATGCGAAAGGAATAGATGCGATCTTTGTCGAAATTTCTTTGTTGAATCCAAATCATTTCTTAGCTTGCAGACGGGCAAAAAATACACCATTCATTCAAGACTTTCTTGTGATTCTAAAAATGTGATTTATTTGGTTTCTTGCAAGAAATGTCGTTTGCAATACATAGGATCTACAACCACTGATTTTCGAATTAGGTTTCGTAATCACAAGTCTGCTATGCTCACAAACAAAACAACTTGTGAAGTAGCAGTGCATTTCAACAAAACTTCACACATTTTAGATGATTTTTCGTTTCAATGTATTGATCAGGTGCAGGCCCCAAACAACTCGGATGAGATCGACAGTCTTTTAATTACAAAGGAGGCTTATTGGAGTGCTCAGCTGTTCTCTTTGGCACCCCATGGTTTAAATAAAAGAAAAGAATTTCATTCTAGGAATAGAATTTGTTATAATTAATTTTCTTTTTTGCGATTCTTTGTTTGCGATATATGGCCGTTCAAAGGCCCTTTTCTTGGATTTTGTCAGCCTCTTAGGTGTTGGGTATACTCAAAGGCCCTGTTCGGGGAACTTATTACGGTCATTATTGTTTAAGGCCCCCCCAGGGATTTTGTTGTCTATCGGCCCTTTGGGGCTCCAAAGGCCTCGATTTGGGATTTTGGTATGATCCATGTTTGCGTAAACGTAGGTTGCTTTCCTTTTGACTGCCCTTTCTTTTGCCGCTTTGCAAATGTCATCTTTTTTGAATTAGCAGTTTTTAGTTTTTAGTCTTACCTGTCATCTTTTGTTATTTATTTTTATAGCAGCATATTTCCGGTCTTTTGTTATATTTTTGCCTTGTATCGTTCATTTATCTAGTGTTGTACCTGTATCTACACCTTGTAATTACGTTTAATTGTTAGTATTGTTTATTTTTCCTTTTTTCGTTATATAATCGTTGTACTACATTGTTTTTATATTTGAATGTTAGCGTCACTTATCCTCGTTTTAGTATTGTTATAATCACGCCGGTTACGTAACTCATAGCGTTGAATTGTATTTTGCGTCTTGTTTTGTTCTGTAATCTTATTTAGGTAGATTTGTTAAGTTTAATTTTTCATGTAACTGATGAAGGTCTAAGACCGAAACGTTTTTATTTTTTATTAAATTTTTTAACTTTTTAATCGTCAGAAGTTGTCCGTCCTCGCTTTCCTTCAACGAGTTTTAATTCCATGCAGTGAGGCTTGGACTGTGAATCTTTGATCCTCCTGACGCAGTGGCATTCTT
This sequence comes from Siderastrea radians, assembly GCA_964017195.1. NCBI lineage: Eukaryota > Metazoa > Cnidaria > Anthozoa > Scleractinia > Rhizangiidae > Siderastrea > Siderastrea radians. Next base: position 14,004,002 of record OZ024891.1, on the reverse strand, counting down.
TGTTGGCCTGAGGCAACCATTAACTGTTTTTTATATAATTTTATATATATATATATATATATATATAATTTTTCATGTAACTGATGAAGGTCTAAGACCGAAACGTTTTTATTTTTTATTAAATTTTTTAACTTTTTAATCGTCAGAAGTTGTCCGTCCTCGCTTTCCTTCAACGAGTTTTAATTCCATGCAGTGAGGCTTGGACTGTGAATCTTTGATCCTCCTGACGCAGTGGCATTCTTTGTTGGCCTGAGGCAACCATTAACTGTTTATATATATATATATATATATATATATATATATAACTAACTGCAGACAGTACTGTTTCGGCCTTCTGGGCCTCATCAGTGCAGTGCTGATGCTGGAGTTGAGGTTAGCGGCTATAGCCACCTCAGACGATGCCACATATGTGGTATCATCGTACCATGTCAGAGTGCTCAAACTAGTAAACTAGTGAGCTACGCATGCGCGCTAGCGACAATGGTACACTCCAGGTAGAGTGCTCAATTTGGACATGAAAGCATAGCTTTGTATGCCAAAGAGCAATATCTAACTGCAGACAGTACTGTTTCGGCCTTCTGGGCCTCATCAGTGCAGTGCTGATGCTGGAGTTGAGGTTAGCGGCTATAGCCACCTCAGACGATGCCACATATGTGGTATCATCGTACCATGTCAGAGTATATATATATATATATTTAACAATTGGTTCATGCTTAGCGTGCGAACATCGAGTTATGGATGCACGCGGGAAGTTTGGAGAGCACGAGAGAAGCGTAAGAGTTGCTCGAGGCGCAGCCGAGAGCAACTCTAGCTTCTTGAGTGCTCTCCAAACTTCCCAAGTGCATCCATAACTCGATGTACGTACAGCTAAAAGCATGAACCAATTGTTTTATAACATAGCCAGTGGAAATGCCGAAATAGTAGTTTTTCGCAGGATGCCGCAGTTCCATTTCGCTTCCGTTGAAACTGTAAATTATAAGCAAAACGATTCAGTGCGCAGTTGATTCAAAACTCAGTCCCTGGTTACCATAAAAATCAAGAAAGAACGAGAAAAAAAAACAAGAAAGAGGAAAAAAAGGAACAATCGATCACATGACTGAAAGAAAAAGGCGCCAAAACCTTGCGAAGTGTTGCCGCGTAGTTGCAGCGTTTCTTTGTAAAGCTGAATGAATCAATGAAATTGCTCCGAAGTGAACGTACTAGAATAATTTTTTGAAGAAGTCTTCCAATTATCGCTCTAAGATGTGGTATAAGATAGATGCTTCCAGAAAAAAAAAAGCTGTTGCATTCATCCTCCAAAGCGGATTGAAGCTGTATGATTTCAGCATTGTAGCCGCGAGTCTGAGTTGAAACGAGCACAAAACAAAGTGAAGGCCGCGGACGGAATGTGGTTTAACAACAATGAATCAAACAACTGGGAAAGCGATCATTCGACTTATTTTGGATTACATTTTAATTTGTTCGAACATTTGGAGCTTCTTGAACACAGAGCTACATTGACTGCAGGTAAAACGATGTTATTTTGTGTAGTATATAGCCGTAAAAATTTCGTCCTTTCTGGTTGTCAGTGCTTATTTGGCTTCAGTGATTTTGGTAGTGAATCACCGAAAACGTGTGACACATTATTAAACGGTTCACTTCAATTTTACTGTGTTTTATTTTGTGTCATGTCTTAATTGATATTTTGGTTTTAAACGTTTTCCGTATAAAACCTACCTTTTGTGAACATTCGTTGAGAGAAGACAGTGAATAAAATCGTAAACACAACGCCAAAGACTAATTAAGTTCGAGTTTCTTCAGTATTTCAGCAAAGTTCCTTGCTCGTGCTAAGAAATCAAGCACTCTGCAACAATTTCGCTGTTGTAATCTCTCTCTAGTTTAACTCTCAGTGCTGTAAGGTGATTTTTCTTGGTCATTTACTCCACGAGTTGCTCGCGAAGAAGACACTTTTGGTCGCTACGGGCAGAAAAAACCAAGTGCATCCATAACTCAACTGCATGCTTCGTTTTCGTTGGTCTTGCTCTTGCTTGTTGGCTGCTTTCTGGCTAAAAGATCAATGCCAAGAGAAAAATTTGGAAGTTCTTCGCTAGTTTCTTCCATTGACAATCGGAAAGTTCAGCAACAGGAACTCGCCGCTAAACTCGACGGGAACTTTGCAGCAAAATGCAACTGCACACGTCATGTTATATACGCACGGCCGTGCGTATATAGAAATATACACCATGATGGTTCAATAGGAATTCGATAGGACCGGCGCGCGAGCTATGTTATAAATATATTATATATATATATATATATATATATATATATATATATATATATATATATATATATATATATATATATTTAAACTGAAATGTTACCGTCAAGAGTCCAACTCCAAGATGGCGTTGTTGGTTTAATCAGCGCTCAACGTTTCGACCATCACGGTCTTCATCAGGAGCACTAGAGGTATATACCAATTACAACATTCAAATTTAAAATTCGGGTCAATGGTAAAAAATGTTTGACATGCCATGACATAAACAGCTAAAATAAGACGAAAGTAACAATATGGAAATAGGCTATAGAAATATCTAAATGTGGATTATAAAAATTATACAAGGCTGTTTATAGTAGGTTTCAGTCTATGAATCCAGTAATTTTTCCTGAGCTCTTCTGATATCTTGATTAGGATTTCTAACTTTTTCAATAACAGTTAATTTAAGATATTTAACTCCACAGTTTTTAAAGTGCCTGACAGTTGGAATATTTTTATGTCCAGCGTTAATGTCACTGCGGTGTTGATTTGCTCGGCGGTGAATGGCGTTTCTTGTTTCTCCTATATACTGATTTTTGCATTTGCTGCATTTGATCAAATATATGACGTTACTAGTTTGGCACGTTGTGCGTTGTTGTACAGTAATTTTTTCTCCTGTAGTAGTGCTTGTCACTGTCTGCGTAAAATGTCCATATGTCTTGCAGCATGCACATCTTGTGTCCGCTCCACAGGGCCAGATTCCAGAGCTATGGTATTGTGTTGGCGTTTGTTGCTTGTGTTTTTGCGAAAAGTGGATTTTTAGGTTTCTGTTAATTGGTTTTGAAGGAACGGCCACAGATTCTGCAGATGGTTTCACATGGATTCAGGATGTTTCTATCAATTGGTCGTGTTGAGTGGTCATTAGAATTATTAGGATCACTGGTGTTAGGCGGTGGCAGTCTTTTGTTTGTTAGTATCTGTGACAAACTTCTCCCTCTTCGATAGGCAACGATCGGGTTTTCTTTAAAGATGGTTTGGCATTTGGATGATGTGTGTAGAATATGCTGATGATCGTTGGGAATTTTGAGTAGGTTTGGTAGTGCTGGATTGTAAGTCACTACAAGGGGCACACGGTCGGTGGAGGCATTAAGCTTAGGTTTAAGTGCTTCTTCTCTTGTTGTTTTCCTTGCTTTCATTTTGCATTCCTTGATCAGCTTATTCTTGTAACCACGTTCAAGCGGACATTTTGTAGTTCACGTGCCCTTTTGTCAAAGAATTGGTCGTTCGAGCAGATGCGACGTAATCTCTGCGAAGTTGGTCATCAACCCACTCAGAGAGGTTGGTTGTAGCAGAGTTGATGGTATTGCAGATGGGCCTAGCTGGAGGTGGACGTTGTGGTTTGTGGATTTTGAGTAGGAAGTAAATGTTGCCTGGTAGAGCGTTATCCATTACAAGATAATCTGCGGTCGTGGTGTTAATTACCCCTTGGAATGAGGCTCTTGGACAGCATCCTTCACTCTGATAACAAAGTGAGATGTTGGGTCGGTCGGTACGTGGAGATAGATCTTATCGCCATTTTCGTCAGTGCCATTTATTTTATCTACTTCTTGAGTGCTCTCGTCACTTGCTTGCGTGTTTTATGATGTAGCTTTGCTCACATTTGTAAAGAAATTGGCTTTAATTTGCAATAAAACAAAGTTTTATCCATAGCTTGCAAGTGCGCGCAAGAAAGGTTTTCAGCTTGCCAGCGCGCGCAGAACGGCGTCACGGGTTACTCTGTGCATCTGTACTCCGATAAAACTTGCTGTTCAACCAATCAGAGCGCGCGTTATATCGAAACTTTGTTACAAAACTCAATAAGTAATTTTAAATTTGAATTTCCCGCCATTTTGTCACGATTACGACGGAGATAGGACCTATATGAGGGAGTAGCTCTTTTACCCTTTATCCCCTCTTGTCATTACTGAATTTTCTCGTCATACGTTTGGACAATATTGTTGTTTTGCTGTGACGGGACACTTGACGGGCACGCAGTTTCCTTGTGTGGCCAAATGCAGGTGAACTAGGGAATAAAGCCAAGCATCAGATTGTTTGGTAACAAGAGGCACTGTATCACTGTAGGCACTGTATCATGGCAGAGGGTAAATCATGATCAGTCAGTGATAAATGCAAATTGGTTTAAGTTTACTAGATTTAAATACACCGCAATTAGATTTAAGATTGACTTTCGGTGGCACAGGTTGAAAAATCGATTTCTCTCGCTGCTCATAATTGGGTATTGGTAAAACTACACGCGTTATATATCTGGTTCGTTTCAACCAGAAATGCTTTTATTTGGACAAAAACAAACAATCGATTATCGCCTTCGGGATGTCAAAATCGCGGAGATAATATTCAGTTCTTAAAACCCCGTAGAAATGAACTTGCATAGCGACAGTAAACTAAAGCGCACAGAAAAGGATAGACGCTTTATGTCAATTTCTTTAAGTCTATTTCATTAAATAGTCATTTCTTTTTCAGATTCTGCTGCGAAATCGAGATTTTATTTGATCATTGCTGAAAGTCCCTCTTAAAGTGCCTATGAAAACTCCCAAGTTAAGCTTACTTGGAAGGCCTTTGAAAGTGAAGAAGGATGGTGTTTACTGTTTTTTAACATCTTGATTCATTCCAGAGATATTGAGGTTTTTGTATTATACAAATTATAAATCGATGACATCATAAGTGGTAACAGCATGGAAACAAATCACAAAATGAAGAGTGTCTCAAGAAAGAATGGATGAAGATTATTGTAACTTGACACCTATACTGTGCATTACAAAAGACACAAGATGTAGAATATGCGATGGTGGCTTGGAACAATCTTGGCTCCAGTCTCTTTCTGCTTTGAACCAAATATTACCATTTGTGACTCCATAACGAGAGAAAGAAGGACCTGTGCACAGCACACACAATGCCCATATTGTGCTTAGTTTCCTCATTAACCATCATGGAGTGGATGGTGTTTGTTTAGCCTAAAAAGGGGGAATGCCATTCTCATAAGAAAGAGACCTGGAAGCTAAACTGTTGCCACGGCAACATCACAATATGCCTCCACAGTCTGTAGCCACTTATTTCATTTTCACTTGAATATCTCTAGAGCGAGAGAGAAGCTTAGCTTAGGTCTTACTTCATAGGCACTTTAAATGGTGAAAACCTAGCTGAAATGTGTCTTCATTTCTTCGTTGTGTTCTCTTCGATCGATGTTGCAAAGGACATGAAATCGGACGGGGTTTTCTTCTGACAATCGTCATTTGATTTAGTGCCAATTTTGTTACAATCATCATTCGATTTTGGTAAATTTTTTTTCTTTCGATGAGGACACGTGGAAATGAGAAAGCTTGACATTCACACACCCAGATTGAACATTTATCTCGTCCCACGTGGACTCGTAGCCAACGTCTAATTGGCTACGAGTTTACGTACAAGCAGATTTGTTAACTCTATATTTTGTTTTCCCCGTGCAAGGTCCTCCACGGTAATAGGGACAGTAATACAATTGTGGGACACATCCTCAACCCCGCCATCATCGCACGTTACTTGCGTATCGATCCAAAAGAGTATTATGGTTACATGGCGCTGAGATTTGAGATCTTTGGTTGTACTGAAGGTTAGTCATTGCTAGTCAAAAATGGAAACGTTTTAAATAGGATAACACGAGATAAAAGCAGATAAGACAAGGTGAGATTAGATGACATGACCTGACATGACATGACATGAGCAAAATGTGAGCAAAGTGACAAAGGTGGTGAGATGAGATGAGGCGACACGAGATCAAACAGAATGAGAACAAGATGATAATGTGGGAATAATTTTTCAATTTACAGAAATATAACGAGCACAAAATAATGCTAGTTGCAAGTGAACAAAAAGCAGTAAAACCGAAAGCACGAAAAATTACAGCAGGCAATTACTGGCGTTTAGCGCAATTAGCGTCTCTGTGCCAATATGGAGGGACGTTGTTTGCTTTACAGGATTCCCTCCTCCCCAAGTACCTCCGTGCCAAATGCAACTCGGAATGCAAAACGGGAAACTGCCGAATTCCGCGATATCTGCTTCCTCGGAGCTGAATTCAGCATTTGGTCCGGAAAATGCAAGGCTGCACTTCCAACCTGAAAGTGGTCGTTATGGAGGGTGGATTCCAAAAGCACAAGACCACAACCAATGGCTCCAAGTGGACTTTGGAGTGGAAACACAAGTTACGCGGGTTGAGACTCAGGGTCGTCAAGATGCTGACCAGTGGGTTAAGGAGTACACACTCAGATATAGCAATGATGGTTCGTACTTTCACCACTACCAGCCCAGTGGATTTACTAAGGTGATATAATAAAATTCTTCCTTCATAAAATACCACTTTCTCGCATCGTATCTTTCCTCTAATAATGAATCTTTTTCTGGCTCACCCTTCACTGGCCAAAAAATTCTCTTAACCATCTAAGTCGTTTTCACAGGTTACAACCAACTCCGTTAACTTTGGTACTTCCGAGAAAAACAATAAAAGCTAGGTGGTAGCATTTCTATTAACAGAAGCATTTAAATTATAATCGATGCAACTGAGGTAACATCCTTGTATCCTCTTAGGTAAGCCACAGAAATCTGTAAACCAGCAGCATCAAAATTATGTACACTTTTCTCATTGTGAGGCTTCGAAATACGAAAACTCACCCATAATTTATTTCGGTACAGCTTACCATAAAAAGTCACTGAAAACAGAACTGTTAGAAAAAGAGGCAAACCTTTGACATTAAAACATGCTAAGAAAACAGTACTCTTTTTCGGGACATATTATTACGCAGTTGTACAGTGAACTGTGCATTTTGCTTCCTGTCTTTAATTGCGGTTATGTTTTATTTCCTTTCTGTTTGTTTGTTTTTCTTTGCTTTTAGGCGTTTGAGGGTAATAGTGATCGCTATACAGTCGTCGCTCATGACTTAGTTCCACTAATCAAAGCAAGATATTTGAGGATAATACCAGAGAAATGGCAAAGTTACATTGCTTTACGGGCTGAGTTCTACGGTTGCAAGACAAGTGAGATATTATGTTCATACTCGTTTACTTTAGAATAATCTCATAGGTCGTTAAAATTTCTCCTGTTATGGCAGCTATGCTTCACTCGATTTTAGTTGTCTTATTAAAGCTCCCCTGCATGAAAACCAAAGTTAGTGAGCATTAAATTCTCCTCCGTTAAACACCAGGGTGGAGAAAGACTGTAAATCAAATGAAATTTCCTGTTTAGGGAAACAAAGAGAACCCGCTGTAGAGATGAGAGTAAACTCAGAATCACAGATCACCAGACCTTCCGATCAAACCTATATCCCATTTAGTCAAGATAGATGAGTTGCAACACAAATTGGAATATAAACTAACTTCAACAAGCTAAAGCCACACCCACTTAATCGAGCATCGGCCTTAAGAAAGAATGACAGGGATGTGTAATAATATCTGCGTATTAACATCTATAAATGTTCCTCTTTTAAAAATATGTGTTATGACAAAGAAATGGTCTCATAAAGAAGCAATTACAAAACTCATCAAAAGTTTTATTTTCCTCAGCTGAAAAGTAAAACAATGACTACTTATAGAACGCATTTTTCATCTTTGCCTCGTCTTTAGATGATGGTGGCTATTCATCGTGGAGCTCTTGGTCCCAGTGTTCCGCAACCTGTGGAGATGGTCGTCACTCTCGTACTCGTTCTTGCACCAATCCCCCGCCAAGTCCTGGAGGGAAAGACTGCTCGCAGCTGGGACCTGATAAAGAGGAAGATGATTGTAACAACGGACCATGCCCAGGTATTTATGTTAGAAATAAGGTCACGAATAATTATATAAATGAAAACCTTAAACTTATCTAACGGACCAGTTTTTGTTCGACACCTAACTAATTTATACCAATTTAGTGAAACTATCGAAGTTTCTTTGACCACGGATAGCTAGGACACATTGGGAATGGATTGCAACCAAACAACGTTGGGCTAGAGTTTTCAAGTTCCGTTCTTCTATTTTGCAAAAATGATGTTGTTATGGTTTGCACTCCTTTCGCAAATTCAATTGATATCTTTTTGTTGTCAGGCATAGCATTAATCAAAATCTTAGCGACGTTTTGACGAGACGCGAGCAAAATCTGTGTTACACAGCCCCTGTTTTTTGGAGTGCCTCTATTCCGATACATCTGGTCGACCAAAACATACAGGAGGAGAAGGAAAATGCGATGTAGTTCAACAATCTTGATGACGACAAGTAGGCTGCAGGAATAAAAATAAGCGAACAAACTACTCTAATTCAAAAGAAATGTTTCATTCTTTTTCACCGCACAGATAACTTTTTTTGATATGTATTGTTTTAAACATTTCTGTAGGTTATGTAGTTACCTACAAAAAGCTTTATAAACACAATTAACTAGTGCTCAATGCGGGCTCTGATTGGTTAACCAAACTCCCGATATGCTTCGCTACAAGTATGTATTCACCTGCGAGTAAACCAAACGGTTTCCTCGTGGTCGCCTCTAGCGCAGGGTTTGCCAATCTTACAGAAAACATAGCATCATTTAGGGCTTCATAATTTGTATAACAGAATATGTTGTTCTACCTATATTCCTTTTCACCTCGGTAAAAAGTATTGTAATTCTTATTCTCATTCTCATCATTCTCATCATCATCATGATCATCATCGTCATCATTATCATTATTTAATTTATTTATTCTTTATTTTTTGCCAACTGATAGTCGATGGAGGTTATTCTGCCTGGGGGTCTTATGGTCCATGCTCAAAGTCTTGCGGCGGAGGAGTACAAAGCAGAAGCAGGACTTGCACCAACCCGCCTCCAGCACATGGAGGAAAGGACTGCAGTGGTTTGGGGGAAAGTTCGTCTACCAGAGAATGCAGCTCTCAAAATTGTCCAGGTGTGTGTATTTGATGGTACACTTTCAACCTATTATCTTTCCTTTTCTATTTACTTTTTTTAAATTTATTTTTGGAAGATTATGAAGTATTACAGCACGCTAGATCGTCTTTGTATTACAGAAAAGCACAAGAAAGTAGAAAAGAGGTACCAGTTACTAGGTCATAATCACTAAATCTTCTCCTAATCTGGGACTTTTTTCTCTGAACGCTATTTTCTATCATTTTCATGTTGTGTGCAACTGTAGTGATGATGTTGGACGTCTGATTTAGACAAAACGATTCGTGTTGCAGCAATGACGTGAGCAAGTCGTATACGACAGTCATAAGCAAAAATCATACCGTCTAAATCGGCCCTTAGGTGGTTAGTTCACCGTTTTATGATTTTGCGTCTTTATTTGTCAGTGGATGGTGGTTACGGTGACTGGTCTGACTGGAGCGACTGTTCTGTGTCATGTGGGGGTGGACAGAAGTCTAGGAAAAGGAACTGCGATAGCCCGTCTCCACAATATGGTGGGAAAGATTGCTCCAAAATTGGACCTGCCATAGAAACAATGGAATGCGATACAGATGGTTGCCCTGGTACGTGTCTTTTACATCACTGGTTACTTGTTGTTTCCACCTGAGTTGAGGTAAAGAGAATCCGGCTCCTCCACGAAAAACTTGAGCTGGAAGACGCCATTTCTCTAATTTTATTTGAGCTTCCTCAGAAGTTTAACTTTACTTGTATTGTGTTCAGTAGATGAAATTAATTGATTAGGTAACAATTTTAGTAATATTAGATAGTTTTTTGTTTCAATTTGACATTTCTAAATTTTAGGTATTCTCCCTTTTTTCGTTTATGTGTAAAGCCCCACAGGTTATCACAAAATTACAACGTTTTCTAATATCTTAGTATTCCTTTCTCGCGTTCTTTCACATCATGTTAACAGTGGATGGAGGCTACGGTCCGTGGGGGAAATGGAGTGCGTGTTCTAGAACGTGTGGAAAGAAAAAGGGCATCAAGACACGTGATAGGTTGTGCAATAACCCACCACCTCAGAATGGCGGGAAAGACTGTTCAGAACTCGGTAAAGACAGCGAAACGACAAAGTGCAAACCGAAAAAGAGAAGATGTCCAGGTAAGCAATTGAAAAGCTGACAAATTTGCACTAAGACAAAAGAATGTAACACAACACAACATAGGTAACGTACCAAATGGACAAAAAACAACAAAAACAGAAGCAACACAAATTTACACTAGTACAAAACAGTGTTACGCAACAAAACACAGCAACGTAACATGTTGACAAAACAACAACAACACAGAGTGGTACAGTGACTTCTCACAACACGACCCAAAACAATGTGTGGCGATGTAATGCAATAGAAGTCTGAACACAAGACAATGTCACAACACAAGACTAGTCTAGAAAAAGCAAGACAATGCAGTGCAGTGTAATGCAATGTATAGCAATACAACGCAGTACAAAGTAGTGCAATACAGCGCACCACATTATGCAGCCCAAGAAACAAGAATGCCTAATAAATTGCTTCATTTTATAATACGTTAAATGTTTTTGGGGGGCATTGTTGTCGCCAGTCTAGACAGTCGACTGCATTAATGGTATTTACCCCAACAAACGCGCAATCTCGATTAAGCACTCCCCTTGAATTACTGTATTGGACGGTCAAAAAAGTTTTCCTAGGACTAACTGGAATGAGCAATTCTTTTAAAACTTAATTTTAGAAAGATGGGCGACTTGTTCTGAGTAAATATGCTGTTTGGAGTGCTCAGGTTGAACTTCAAATGTAAAAGGATTTCTAATTTTACAACATGCGCCTTTTTAGTCGATGGCAAATGGGGAAAATGGAGTAAATATGGAAAGTGTTCTGTCACGTGTGGAGGAGGGCAAAGGTTAAGGACACGGAAGTGCAACAGACCTAAGCCTGCAGGCGGAGGAAAGAAATGCGAAGGAGAAAATCAACAGACACAGGAATGCAACACAAAAAGCTGTGGACGTAAGTAATTTGCACCAAGAGAGAGGAAGAGAGTTTGTACCCCTCAATGCATGTCTTGTTTTGTTATAATCCATCTCGTTCACTCCAATCTCAAATAACGTTCAGTCCAATGTCTTCAAGCGGCCACTCTTGTAAATTGTTTAACTGTATCATTACGCATGTTAAACAGAACACTTTTAACTCAATTCATTCAATCAAATTTAATAGCGAGAAAAAATTCCATATCGCAGTCATAATAGCCGGCATTTTAGATGACATTCCTAGCCTCTCATTGCGCCCTTAAATCGATGCTCTTTTCCTAGACTATTAGAGCATATCACGCAGGATCTCTGGTGATGAGAATTCTTTTCCAATTACCTTATTACAGGAAGCCTTCACTGTGATCTCAAACTGACGTAACATTTTGGAGATAAAGCCTAAATTTCAATTATTTACTTAGCAAGTGGAAGAATAGTTTAAGTGTAACAAATAACTGGACATGAATGCCACCTATTTTTGCTTTTGAATTTCCTGCGCGCTGCTATTTTGAATTTTATGGCGTCATACGGTTGCCCATATTATTGCATACAAAATACAGTTGCTTCGTAACAAAAGTGGCAACCGTTTGACGTCATAAAGATTCAAAATGGCACCCCCAGAAAATTCAACAGCGAAAATAGATGATATTCATTCATACACTAAAAATTTCCTTCCATTTGTTAACTTAAATAAATGAAATTCATACTTAATTTACAACAATTTTACGTCATTTTGTTGTAACAGTGGAGGTTCCGTTTAATTATTTAAAAAGACTTTCTCACAACTGAATAGCCTGTGATGTGTTCTAAAAGATCAGGAAAAGAGCACCCGTTAGGGCGCAATTAGAGGCTAGGAATGTCATCCAACTGAAAATGACGGCTAATATGGCTGCGATATTGAATTTCAGACTCACAATTAACTTTAATTAATTGAATTGAGTAAAAAATGTTCTGTTTAGTATGTGTAATGATACAATTAAACAATTTACGAGAGTGGCCGCTTGAAGACATAATAAAAACCTAAGGTGGTCCATCAACACCCCTTTAAAATCCTCATGATACACCGCTCGAATTTTCGTGAAAACGCGCTGCACGTTGCTCTAGTAGCTTGTTTTTGTTTGTTTGTTTCTGTTTTTTTACTTTGTTTGGTTGTTTTCTTATATTTTTTTTCTCTGTAACTAACCATCTCAAAGAGAAATCCAGTCACAAGCAATCAAGCTCAAATTAAGGAAAGAACCATGATTTCACTAGCATGGAGAGAAGCTTTCTTTGCCAATTGCCATACTATTTTCCTTTTATTAGCTGAATGGAAGGCGGTTGGTTGCTACAAAAACATCGGCCACGCCCTTGACGATGTTATTGCAAAAGCTGGAAGCAATACAGGGATTAGCAGGCACTACGCCGCGTGCGAAAACGCTGCTGATCAGGCGGGCATCTTGATGTTTGGTTTGGACGAGAGAAAATGTTGGACAGCCGAAAATGCTGAGCGTGTATACTCCAAGTATGGCTCTTCCGAAAACTGCAGGACCAATAAGAAGGGTAATCTGCGTTGTGGTTTAAATGCAGCAGGAACAATGTTTGTTTATGAGAAGAAAGAAGGTAATTATGACTATTAATTATTTGCCAATTTAACTTTCATTGAAGATATGGTAATTTTTGGTATTTGTTTTTGATGGCATACTCACTAAATTTCATGCATTTAACGTTTGACACTTCACCTTTTCATGTCTAACGATGCAAGTGCTAAGGAATGTGCAAATGTTTGTGCGGCGAAGATTAAAATTTTTGCCATTCGCCAGAACAAAACTAAATGCACTTGTCTCTTACCTAAATGATTCGCCACAGAAAGACAAATTTATGAAAGTATCCCGGGATAGGATTCTTAAAATGAATTAACCCTGCAAGAGAGGAAGGTCACTGAACCTCTCTTCCAAATCTGCTATTATGTATTTTCAATAGATAGTATATCTTCGATAATTTTTGTAACCGTTTAAATTCCAAAAAAATATCCGTCTTCAAATCTTAACTACAAACCAAATGAAGCAAACGTCCAATTTTTTGTTACTGAGCCTTCACGGCACCAGGATCTTGCAAACATTAACTACAAGTAAAAATCCGTATTTTCCACGCGGCCCTCTTTGTCATCTAAGTAGAACGACTATCCGGAAATGAATAAGTGAGTTGTTTCGGAGACGAGTCTTAGACTTAGTCAATTGTTTGAGGGATTACTTTATATATGAGATCTTTAAGGATACTGTACATAACTAAATCGCTGATTTGCAAGTGTAATATAATCGCTAACAGTAAACACCAAATTTGTTCCTGCTAACTATTAAAATTATAGGATGTTCATACGTTTGCCTTTCTGTCTAGTCTTACGTCTAGATGTTTTTTTCACAGGCTCATGGGTAGAGGTTGGCTGTTACAACAACCTGGCATCAGAGGGGGCCCTACCAGACTCTTTCGACAACAACGTCAGTGAAGTACAAGGAAATGACAACATTTTTGAGCACTGCAAGCAGAAAGCGGAGTCTTATGGCTACAAGTTATTTGGGGCTAATGACAAGAATTGCCTGTCAGGAGATGACGCTAAGAACACCTATGACATGTACGGAAAGTCCTCCAAATGCTCGGTCAGCAGGAGTGGCAATGGGTCTGGAAAGGAGGCCAATGAAGACGTGTTTGTGTACCGCCTTGAATAGACACTATTCATGAGGTATGATATCTGGAACTTGATTTTTAACACGCAGAAAAATTATTTTGTGTGACTTCAGTTATTTCGGTCAAAAACATTCGGTGCAAGAATCAATTCTTACATAACAAATCTGCGAAGCCTCAACGAAACATGTCTCTTTCATGCCTGGTCAGCTGTCTTCATACCGTGGTCATCTTCAAACTACTCTTTTCCACAGACTATCTATGGATAAAATGAAGCAGGATGATGGACTTACATTTTAAACAATCATAAGATTTTGGTTTATAAATTTTTAATTAATTAATTTATAATAATAATAATAATTATTATTATTATTATTGTAATATGAGAAACAATTTCTATTACCAATGTGACTAACTATTAACATAATCTAATTATTATTATTACTATTATTATTATTATCAGTTTATTTATTATTTATTTATTATTTATTTCATCTTTTTAGCGAGAAAATGACGGCACAAAGTGGAAGGAAATTCTTGAAAAAAATGTGCTTTCCTGCCAAGTTTCGTTTCTAGTCATTAAATAGAGAAACTTACCCTGCTTGAAATCGATCACTTTTTGACGACAGCTGACCTGGCCTGTTCAGCCTTTTAAACATAGATCCCTCAGGAAATCCTCCATACCAATATTGATTTCTTGGCAAATCAAGCTAATTATATAAATGATGGGGTCATGTTCTTAATAAGGTCTATTTTCAGATGTTAAAATTACCCTTTCCAAAGGTTTTCTGGCCCATTTTAAGAGCGTGAACGTTGCCGCTTTGCTTTCTTTCTCTCGATACTAGGAGCCGTTTCATGCACTTCCTTATTTATCTTGAAGAGGAGAACTATTCCTTTCCCAAGACGATTACTAGTTGGGGCGCGGTAGTCTAGTGGTCATCGCGTGAGAGTTTCGATCTGACGATCGTGAGATCACTGAGAAGGCCGGCTGTTCGAGGCTCGTTCAGAGTAAAGCGCCGGCAGTGATGTAATATATCAAACACGAGAAAGCGTGTTTCCTCAGGATATCCAAACCCCGAGAAGTGGGTTGAAAAACCGAGGCGCAGCCGAGTTTTTTTGTCTGACTTCGAGGTGTTTATATACCTGATGAAACACTCTTTCGCGTTTATGATATGGCTTCTCAAACTATTCATAATTCTTGGAGAAATCCAAAGCAAAAGTTCGCAAAATTATATGCTAATTAAGATCCGGTATCCAAACCACCGTCACGGTAGTGGTTTTCTTTGTTTTCTCTTTATGAGTTTGAGAAGGGCCTCATAATGCTCGTTCAATCGAGTGGATTGATCACATGTCTTAACCTATTTCTGTACCAAGACGATTACAGCTACTACGTAACTGAAGTACTCTTTTTTTTTCTCTTAACAGATGATCAACCAAAACGACAAGGAGGGAAAATGGAAAAGATTCAAACAGGGCATTTTTCTTTCTAGTAGGGATATTTAGAGGATAGGAAAAGGAAAACAAAAACAAAAACAAAAAATACAAATTTATGAGACAGATGCTGTCTTCGAATAAAATTGTTTGGGGTTTCATACCGCTGTAATACATTCATATTAAACGGTATTTGTTTCATGGGTATTAAAAGAGCATTGAAAACTACAGTTATTAGTGGTGTCCTTTGCTTAATATATTACGGATTTAAACCTCTCTTGATCGCAGGGAACGGGAGCGCTGTATAGCTAAATTATTATATAAATTGTGGTGAATTGTAATTAAAATGAAATAACTAGTCACGTTTTAGTTTCCTTTTGTGTCGTTTTGGAAGAGATTTACTTCGCTGAAAAGACGTGTTTCTGTGGGGGATTTCAAATTGGTAAAACATGACCAATCTTAGTGAGCCAGAAAATTGATTCTGTGGTCAGAGTAACGCTTTTCCTTCAAGGAACCATCAATTCTTCTCCGTAAAACGTGTTACGTTAAACATTTTGAACTGAAATATGTAACAAAAATTGCAACGACAAACGCTTTCCGGGAACAATCAATAGATCACTAAAAGAAGAAACGCTCATCTGAATTCCACATTCTGAAGCGCTAGTACCGTTTGAAATTGCCCATAGAATGTTTGATCTTCGGTTCTGAAGCAATGCGCTATCAGACCTACCTGTTAACAAATAAGCTATACAGCGTTCAGGTTCTTTTAATAGTGTCTTGATCTTCTCAAGATCGCTTTTTCAAGCTTTTCTTAATTTTATGATTCAAATGTGGTATATTTCATAAAAGTTGCGAATTACCCTTCCATCGGGCATGGTCTAGGTTGCTGACGAGGGCAAGATATAAAAGGAGTTAAGTTGCATAAAACCTAACGCTGGAAGTAGCTAATAACGTCAGACGACTTTCACTGGAGTAAACGTCTAACGTCAGCAGTTACACCAGGTGTTAAGTTTTATACAACTCGCCCCTGTGCATGGGTACAACTGCCTTTTTGGCGCAACGCTGCATACGTTCTGTGCATCTCAGGATGGTCCGAGAAACTTGGGTTTCTTAAGGACGATATCTAATAATGCTAAGGTTTTGGGGGCTGGTTTATGCAAGGCTGTGGGAATCCAAAAAGAATTTGGGCTACCCACGCAATTTTTTTTTTCTGAGTAAATTTGGAAAGAAAATGCATGCCATGCAATTTAAAGCTTGTTTAAAATTAGGGTTGCACAATAATCTCTGAAAAATAAGTGGATTCCCATAAATTTTTGTTTGGTCTCCAATTACCCTTGTTAAGACCTGCTTTTCCCTCATAGTAACAAACTGTGCAAAAATACCTCTAAACTAAGAAGCACCTTCCTTGAGACAAAAACATATCTTGCCCGGATCATAAATCATCTTGAAAGGAAATTCAAAACATTCAAGGCAGTATTTATCTGTTTTCTGTCATCCCTGGCCTATTTCACGGTCATTCTTTTAAGTTGGACTTTCTAAATTATGCGGATGCCTTTGACTCGAGAGAGAAACGTACGGCTATTTCAAAAATGCAGTTTAATTGAGCACATTTGCAAGACGACGCTTTATGCGCGTTCAGAAAATGCACTTAAGATTCCATTTAGGTTTCCTTTTTGGAAACCTTAACCAGGACTACCCTATGATTCCATTCAATTAAGTAATCGGCTCCCCATGTTGTACCAAAAATCAATTTTTTAGCCCCCCTAAAGGCGCAACGTGTATCCTTGTCATGTTTATATGGGATTTTCTACACCGTACAAAAATGCCACAGCACTATGGTTCCCTTATCCCAACATCAACCATAGTCTGTAGTTTTCACGTTACCTCTTCGGAATTTTTCTTTTTCAAGAATGGTCAGCAATACAATCCAATAGAAATACTTGCGCGTAAACTTTTTCGAAAAATGAAATAATGATGTCACGTCACAATTGCAAAAAGACTTACGAAAAGCTGCCATTTGGATCCGTCACCTTGATATTTCTCGCTTCTGTCTGTAAATGTTAAACCAGATGACTTTCCTTTCAATTACTATTCCGAAAAATAGTCCCCACAAATATAAGTGGCAATGCACAAACTTTTCATTTCCATTCAAAACGTCTACCAGATAAGGGTATTGACTCATGACATGAATGTAATTTCAACCCTATTTTGCCTGGGCTTTTTTTGAGTTTCTGAACCTGACCGGGAAAAGTATGTTGATTATGACGTGTCGTGACGTCACAATGACGACACAAGCAGCCATTTTGAATTTTGAGGCCGCCATCCTGAATCGTGAGCCTGCTGTCATACAGTTGACAATGAAGACATCGAAAAATATATGGATTTGTTCTAAGAAACATACTTAATCAAAACAAGCACAAAAAAGTAAAGGATCATCTTCTTCTTACAAACGAAGGGGAAAAACTGAAAAAAAGACTGAAGAAAGACAGGAAATATTCAAAATACCGCCTGAGTAGACGGCTGCTATGGAAACGTCAATCATCATAGACACGTTAAGGAAAATTTTCTTTGATAAATTTCAGGAAAATTCACGCGATTTGGTGATTATTCATCTAGCCGTTTAAAAGTTATCATTCGTCAAAGTCAGCGCCCGCCTCCCCTCCCCCCGCCAAGGGATAAATAGGGTTAAGGTGTTGACTTTCAAAAGAAAAAAAAGCACACTGTAATGATTATAAATATCCTTTTATTTCCCCTGCAAATAAATGCAAAGCCCTACTGCCGACCCATCTAGCATTACCCCTCCAATGCCATCATTTTTTTTTCTTTTCCAATCCTAAGTTTTCCCATTTATTTCCCCATTGTTTCGAGTGATGCCTTTGTCCGTTCCGGTGAGAGGGATTCACAATCTGAAAAATAAAAGACGAAAAGAGTTCCATAGAAATTAGTTTACAAAATCCAGGCGCTAATAAACTTGCCATCAAAAAGCTATGAGGCGGCTACTTGATTATTGGTTTATGATGACCCTTTACACAATATAGACCAATACTCATCAGTAGTCGACGGCAACCAGTTAGAACACGATATATATTGCTTTCTACTAGGTAGACATTATTTCTTGAGGCGTATCGTTTCTTGACCTTAGTCTTAGTGGTTGTTTCAATGTTTAGTAAATGTCTTTATACCTTGAAGTCTTTTCGTAGGTTTTAAAAGAACATATGGCTAGAAAGAAATTGGCTTATTGCTGTGGCAATAGTGGATAAATCAGATTAAAAACTTAGTTGATTACAAAGCTTGCAGTATAAAAAATGGAGTTAAATCACAAAAAGGAAAAAACTTAGTTATCTGCTTGGTTATCTGCTTAGTGCTTCTGATTGTTTGAAACGAAATTCCCTTGCGTTTCAACCAATCAGAAGCACTACCTAGATCTGGGTAGTGACGCGTCATCAGTATGGAATTTCTGCGCTCGTTACTCAGACGTCGTTTTGCGAGGGCTCAAGTGGCGACCCGAGAGACGTCGGCTGTTTTCTCAGGCTATCATCTGCTCGACTTGGCTTAATTCAGCCATTTCGCCTTGGTGATGTATAGCAAGCAGTTGCACTACTTTCTCCTAGAGAACTCATAGAAAACACTGAAGTAAAAAACGTATACAAACTATTAAAAAACGTATGAGAGGAAAAAGTACGACAGAATTGTTTTCCCGGTATTTCGGAAAGTCAAGCCGCCTTTCTTCGGTGGATTTGATGAAAATACGGAAAGTCGTTACAATAGGTTGTAAAACGGTTACAGTAAGGCATATAATAAAAGTGTTGGGAATTTAATGGGGACGAAATGAAATAAATATGACAAACGGGTCATGTAATGGCATAAAAAAATAAAAAAATAGATAAGAAATAGAGTAGTGTCTAAAAAATAATAGTCATCTCTGTTTATCTCATGTGGTTGCATGGTTTTGGCTTTATCTACATAAAATGATTCACGAACTCTACTTATGGATTCTGTTTTGGAATTAACGAAAAAAACTTACGTTGTTTATTCTTCATAGCGGTAAACGAACATGTCTCCATTGAGCTCCCTTCCAGATCCATTGCCGTTGTTGTTGACAGAGCATGTGGAAGACTGCCCATACTTGTCGTAAGTGTTTTCGGCGTCGTCTCCAGCCCAGCAACTCTTGTCGTCGGCACCAAACAACTTGTAGCCAAAAGACTCAGCTTTCTTCCGGCAGTGTTCGAAAATGTTGTCACTTCCTTGTATCTCAATGACGCTGTTGTCGAAAGAGTCTGGAAGGGCCAACGTTCGTGGCTGGTTAAGGTAACAACCTTTTTGCTGCCATGTACCTAAAAGGGCAAATTACAGGACATTAGCTTCTGGATAACTCTTCTCTTGAAATCAACAAAAAAGTGCTGAGTACAACTGTTACTGTTTTCCAAACTATTCTATAGGTTTTATTTCAAAATTAAACGAGGCCATCAAAATTGACCGAAATCTTCCGAGGAGTTAACTGAAGATTTCCGACAGTAATTTGAACATTTCCAATATTCAGTGAGAAATAACGACTGCAAAATATGTCTTCCAAAGATTTCCGAAGATCACCCGTGACTGCTAAGATTTGTTAAGTTGACCCAAAATTTTCAAATGGAAACAAAATTGTAAAGCTTAAGGCTCTGGAAGAGTTACGAACGGTGTCTATGAAGTTACTTATGATACTATTGTACATTATTTACTTGCTAGTGCACATTTTCTACATAGGTCGGCGACTTGTGAGGTCACTATTACCTTGGTAGTCTTTCTGATAGACAAACATCGTCCCGTGCTCAGTCAGGCCCGCAGTTTTTCCCTTCTTCGTCTTGCAGTGACCTGATGTTCCATACTTGTCGTATGAACTGTATGCCCTTTGGCTGGTCCAGCATCTCCTGTCATCCAAACCAAAAAGCGTGATACCTGCCTGGTCAGCGGCCGCTACGCACGCGTCGTATCGGCTGCTTATCGATGGCTTGTTTGCAACTCTCGCCACAACCTCATCGAGTGCTCGATCGACGTTTTTGAAGCAACCAACTGGCTTCCATTCAGCTTTTAACATGACAAAAGAAAATAAACAAAGCAACTTAAGAAGACGATAAACAGCCAAGAAATGATCTTTAAAACTCTTGCTCCTGTCTACCGATTTTAATTGAAACCGATCAACACTCAAATCAGAACCATTTGGTGGAAGAGTACTACGAAAACTGATTAGAAATGTTCTGTCATTGCAAGTCAAGAGCTTTATTTATGGCGGCAATGGCGATGCAAAGACCTTGGCATTAAAATGTCATTTTTTTTTTTCATTATTTCGAGGTTTTATGCTCTCGATTTCAAGAAAAATAATTTTTTGAAAGCTTTTTTTTTTAAGTTGTTTGTTTGTTTGTAAAACATGTCCCTTCTTGTAATTTTCTTTATCTTTCTCCTTTCTATCTTTCGAAAATCTGGAAAAACAACAACGCTCTAGCTAGATCTAAAATAACTGACCAAACAAATAAACAAAATTCATCTACTCTCAGGCTTCCAATTTTCAATTTTCCTTTATTTTGAAAATTTCGAAAACGCTCATGTTAAAAAAAATACAAAGACGATTAACAAGACATCGCGGGAGAGCAAAACTGGTATTCTTCACTTACGGCCACAATTGAAAGTGTTGCATTGCTGGGAATCTTCATTGCTTCCTTCACAGCTTTTTCCACCGCCCTTAGGTTTAGGGTTGTTGCACCTTCGTGATCTTATCTTGTTTCCTCCACCGCATGTGACTGAGCAATCGCTCCATGCACCCCAGTTGCTCCAATTGCCATCCACTATATGGATAATTATAAAACTAGAAATCAGAAATAAGCTAGAAAATTGCATAAAATCAACCGGATAGCGGATTAGAAAGACGCTTAATCTATAAACTTATATAAAATCTATCTTTTCTATTTGCAAATATACAGTAACCCCCACCCCCCCGCCCCCCCAATATTCGAGAAAGTGAAAACGACAGTTTGGGAGTGATGATATTACAGTCGATCGTTTTATAAACAGATGTCTCTGCGAACCATACATTAGTCAAAAGGATCGGAATTACTCTTTTAGGAAGCAGTATCGGCAGGAGTTTTTCTTCTTTTACAGGCTTGAGGTTAGTAAGAGAACACTACAGGAAATACAGTTGCTAACTCATTTCAAAGCCGTACTCATCGAAGCTACGTATGGGTAGGCTCTGCCCAGAGGTTCACACCCTTTCCCTTTTATATACTTATCTTAATCGAAATGGTACACCTTCATATAACTATCACAAATTCCTGTTAACCCCCCCCCCCCCACCACTTCCCCCCAAAAAAATAAAATTAAATAAAAAAAAAAGATAAATCGTCGGATTTTGGTCGCTCGAAGGTTTTAAGCATTTGTATATTTTAGTCTTGTGATTTCTGCCAAAATTTTGCAAACATTATTACTAGTATTTAGACTTGGCTGAATCTCTTTTAGCTTAACACAAATTTTAATGACCCAATAAATTACCCTACCGTTTGGTTCCATCTGAATTTTGAAACTCCCTTATTTATTTATTTGTTATTTTTTTAGAAAACACGCTCAGCACTTTCCTTGTGTTTTTAGAACTACTTTGAGACAGTAAAGTACCTGGACATGTCTTCTTTGGTGGAGTACATGATTTTGTTTCGCTGTCTTTTCCGAGATTTGAACAGTCCTTGCCACCATTCTTTGGAGCTGGGTTGTTGCACAACCTATCACGCCTCTTGACACCCTTGCTTCTTCCACAAGTCTTGGAGCATTGTCCCCAACTTCCCCACGGACCGTAGCCTCCATCCACTATAAATTATCAAAAAATTGCTATTAAAACAGTCGAAACGATATTGTCCACCGCTTGTCATCGACAGTCAACTGCCTCAACGAGGATAAAAATTATTAGCTCCAGGTAGTTACTCACTTTATGCCCCACTTCATATAAGAATTATACTTGATAGTATCAGTATAATTCTTATATTAGTAGGTCACAAGTTTATGTGTGTGTTTCGAAAGTTCACTCGTCAATTAGCGTAAACTAAACGAAAAATTAAAAACTGGACTAGGTATATTATATTTCTAGCATTTTGATTTGCTGAACGGAGCTAGGCTATCAGGCCTACTGAGTCAAAATATGGTCAATGAACACTCAACAACGAAGTGAGGTGGAAATTTTTTCCTCGAGAGCAACCCGGCGAGAAAAATGGACGAGAAAAATCACTTGGCAGCGAACAGCGTCACTAAGACACTAAGTTCCGTAGTGCTTGATTTCTTAAGACAACAAGAAACTGTCAGAAATAGAAATTTAAGGCTTATAAGTAAGCTTTGTGTTTGCAATTAATTTCTTTCATCGATCGTCACGTTGATCATTAAAATTGAACAAACGGTAGGTTTTATCAGGAAGGTTTTCCACTTCAAAATATCAAGACAAGACATAAAATAAAACAGTGAAATGGGGCAAAAGCATTTAACAAAAACTATGACACATTCAGGGCGAGTTGGTGCGAAGATCATGAAGCAATCTAAACAAGTACTAAACAAACTACCAAGAAGGAAGGAAGCCGGGCAAAATTTTTTGGGGCTATAACACGCAAAATTGATACAGGTTTACCTGCACTCGTTGTAGCCCTGTGTTCCAACAGGTCCAAATGTTCAGATAGAAATTAAACCGGATGCCATGTAAACGGAGTTGAATCGCTTTCTCAGTTGTTTGAGTGTTGTTTTTACCATTCCGTCCGCAACCTCTAGACCGAGAACAACTGCGTTTTGTGCTTTGCGTTTAACAAACTATGATGGTGAATTCTAATGTTCCTCGCTACAGTAAGCTTGCTTCTGGGCTGCATAGAAATTACCTCTTCAAGTTCAAATTAGTTCTGTCTTCAGTTCGATCAAACACGCACATGATGGCTCCGCTGTGCGAAAGGATTTATTAAATACAAACTTGTTCTGTTTCAACTCCAGCAGCTACTATTGTGAAATCGTACAGCTTCAATCCGCTTTGAACGATGATTACAACAATGTTTCAGGAAAAATAAAACTCGTACCATATTTCAGAGCCAATAATTAGAGGATTTTTTTTCCAAAACTTCTGCCACTTCGTTCACGTCTTTCGAGCAGTTGCATTGATTCATTCAGCTTTGCAAAAAAACGCTGCAACAATTTGCAAGGTTTTGGTGCCTTTTTCGTTCAGTCATGTGATCGATTCTTGTTCCCTTTTTCTCTCTTTTCTCATTTTTCCCTTTCATTCTTGATTTTTTTTAATGGTGGTTAAGTTTTTAATAAAACAATTATTCTACTCGGGCTTGCTGGATATCAAATAATTATAACCAACGAGGCGCGTAGCGCCGAGTTGGTTATCTATCATTCGATATCCAGCGCGCCCTGGTAGAATAATTGTTAAATATATCCGCCCCCGTATCAGTGAAAGTTGCGAAACGACATAACCCTGGCGTAACTCTTACATATTCATTAAATTCAAATTAGCAATATCTCTAGATCTGGCAACGAACTAACACTCAAGTGTGTTTAACTACGATAACAGAGCGTAAATTTTGTGAATCCGGCAAGGGTGAGAGTTTGCACCTTTATTATTATTATTATTATTATTATTATTATTATTATTATTATTATTATCATCATCATCATCATCATTATTATTATTATTATTATTATTAATTAATTAATTAATTAATTTATCTATTTTTATTTTTTTTAATGTTACAGCCTGGTTTATGACAAAGATATCGTACTACCAAGATAGCTTAGCTCTCGATTCAGAAAAAAAAAATTAAGCATCTGCATTATTTTCTGGCTAGGACACAAACCCTTGTACATGTAATCATCGCCCTTAGGCAGCTGCTTTAATTAAGGCTGCATAAGTTTTTACACTTTCAAACAAATAGAGGTCTACCGGGACATCCCCTCGTATTGCAAGCTTCCGTCTCAGTAGATGGACCAAGGCTTGAGCAGTCTTCTCCACCATGCCGTGGCACAGGGTTGGTACATTGCCGGTGACGAGTGCGTCTTCCTCCTCCACATGTAACAGAACAGACTGTCCAGTCTTCCCAATCAGTGTACCCTCCGTCAACTTAGTAAAATAGTGATCACAAAATTAAAAAAGGAATTCATGAGTAATACATATAAAATATAGATTGCATGCACGCCTTCTCTATAGCCTGCTTTCTTGAATTAATTCCACTCTTCCTCGAACTGAAATACTCTTTCCTTGGATTTGGAGAAAGTTGAGAAACAATTCACTACAACCTAACTCGATCTCGTACTTTGTCAAACAATTGTTTACCCCCCCCCCCCCCTGCGAGTCCGTGATACCGAGAAGCTACTGTTCGTGTAAATGCGAATGTTTTCTCTAAACTGATCACATACATTTTAAATGAAAGCTAAGAGGTATGTCGAGAGAGAAAAATAAAGCGTGTCTTAATATTAAGAAAAGGATAAAATGCAGGAGGCGTGCGTCTTCCATCTCATCTGATTTAATCATCGATTACAGACATGGTTGGTCTAAGTGTTTTTCTGTACCCTAAAAAGCATCAAAGGGATTTCAAAGTGGCATCGATCATTGGTATCTGAATTTCAAATATTATTTGCTTTATTTAATTTCTGTTAAGATCAGATGAAAGCATTGATGATCTTACCTGGGCAGTTCTGATTGTTACATTCTCTGCTTCGAGTACTTGGCCCCAGTCCACTGCAGTCCTTTCCACCGTGTGCTGGTGGTGGATTGGTGCAAGTCCTGCTTGCAGTTTGCTTCCCACCTCCACACGTTTTTGAGCATGTACCATAAGGTTCCCAAGCAGAGTAGCCACCATTGACTGTTTTTAGAGAAATAAATTAAAATCAAGACTAAGTGGTGTTTCAGTGACAGGTGGTATCAGGAAAAATTATGTTAAAAACTGGCCAGTTTCAATATGTCAGTGATTTTAATGTGAGTCGTTTGGGGTGAATTTTAAGCAAAGCCTTATAGATTATTGGTAATAAATGTTGCTTTTTTAAGCTTATAAACGTTAGAGAAATTCTTTCATCTCTCCTTAATCGCAACGCTATCGACATCAAGAAAAGTAGCAAAGCGAGCAAAAGCGAGCAAATGCGAGCAAATGCGTCGATCGCGAATTTTAACCACACCCGGGCTTTTGTCGTCTTTGTGGACCTGGGTAGCGTATCAAAGCTATGACAGCGCTATGACATTATGTCACATGACGTGGGAATCACATGTACTTTGACTTTCGATTCAAACAGGGACATCTTGCTGCCTTCTTAGATTACTTGATTTTATTCAAAACTCCCAAAATTCACAAAAAAAATTCAAAATCATTGAAAAAACACTCAAAAATGACCTAAGTATGTAAAATTTACCACTGCCAAGTTAGTATTTATTATCCAAAGATAAAAGTTGAAAATGTAAAACGACCTGTAATCGTGTTTACTTCAGATTTTATTAGTGAACAATCAACGCTAGTCGCATGGACTCGCAGCTTTTGCTTGCATGTTGACAGATTCCACCCCTCCCCACCCCCACCCCTTGATTTGATCCGAATAAGCTAACTGAATGAGCGTGAGCTGAAACCTTAAGCCACCGACCTCAAATTTAAATTACCACTTACCAGGACAACCATTTGTATTGCATTCCATCGTTTGAACCGATGGTCCGAGACCAGAGCAATCTTTTCCACCATGCTGTGGAGCTGGGTTATCACAACTCCTGCTGCGGGCCTTCCGTCCTCCTCCGCATGAAACAGAACAATCGCTCCAATCCTTCCAGGCACTATAACCACCATTAACTGAAAAACACATACAAACAGCACAGTTTAGAGCTAAAAAAATTATCGTAGGGGCATCTTTACTACAAATGGCCAAGTGAGGTGCTATTGCCGGTGTTCAAATAATGGGAAAAAGAAAACATCAATATTTTTTTTTTAGAATGTTTGGCTCAACGATTAAGGAAACCATAGCCAAAACTTGTATTGTCTCGACGAAACAAATCTGGTTAGAGATTAGCTTTCCAGCTTCCCTTGGTTAATAGGCAAAAACCATGATTTGTCGCAAATGTACACCAATATTACTGTAATTACATAGAGAGCCTTTCGAAACAAGAATCGTAGTAGTAGTAAGGAAGACGACCGGGTAAGTGCTGAAAAGATTTCCGGCGATTACCTCAAATACTCTCCTTCTTAAGTGCTTCATAAAAGCCGAGAAAATTTTTTTTTTATGTAATCGCACATTCATCTGAACCGGTATAAACAGGATTCGTTGGTAAGCCACCCATAGAGGAGTAGCAACCACACTTACCATTTAAGACGAACCAACTTTTCACTGCCCAGTTTTAACACTGTTACCTATGGCAACCACTCTTTAAGATACCTTGGTACTAAACTGTGGAGTAACCTCTCCAGTAAGGAGAGACTTGGGAGCAACTTAAAGGCTTTTAAATCGCAAATAAGAA
Organism: Siderastrea radians; assembly: GCA_964017195.1. Taxonomy (NCBI): domain Eukaryota; kingdom Metazoa; phylum Cnidaria; class Anthozoa; order Scleractinia; family Rhizangiidae; genus Siderastrea; species Siderastrea radians. The sequence goes on along the minus strand of OZ024891.1, from coordinate 13,977,241 downwards.
GGCGTGATCTATCGAACTTTTTTACAAGATAGCTGCATGGGCTGTCATCTATTCAATTCTTAGTCTCTGTAAATAGATTTTAAATAAGTTTTTATGTAGGCAGCTTCTTAGTTATTTTGTTTATAAATGTCACAGTTAATTTTATCAGTTTTATTGTTGTTACATAGTTATCTTTATTGTTGTTACATAGTTATCTTATAGTTACCTTTTTATTGTTAGTTAGGTGTCCCCTATTAGCAGGCGGGTTTACCCCTGATAGGCACTTTTCATTCAGTCATTCATTCATTCATTCATTCATTCATTCATTCATTCACTCACCCACTCACTCACTCACTCACTCACTCACTCATTCGTTCGTTCATTCATTCATTCATTCATTCATTCATTCATTCATTCATTCATTCATTCATTCATTCATACATTCATTCATTCATTCATTCATTCATTCATTCATTCATTCATTCAATCATTCATTCAATCATTCACTCATTCATTCATGCCATTTTCACTGTCCCTGCAGATTTCCAAATTGAGAGAGGCTTAAAGCATCTTTTTGTCGACTTTTTAACTGGTTAAGTCGCTTCGCAGCGAGTAAATGGAAAGAGCAAGTACCGAAGGGCGCTCCAGAGGGAGGGTAACAGAAATGCAAATGACAAACATAGGTATAATAAATATAAAGCTAAGCCTCAAATAGCAACAAGTGAACGAAAAGTCTTCAACATACCTGGACATCCCTGATTGGTACATTCTCTAGTAGAATAACTTGGCCCCAGTCCACTGCAGTCCTTTCCACCGTGTGCTGGTGGCGGATTGGTGCAAGTTCTTCTTCGAGATTGCACTCCGCCTCCACAGGATTTGGAACACGAGCCATACGGTCCCCAGGCAGAGTACCCTCCATTGACTGTAAGAATGGTCAAGTTTAGGGTGTTAAAGTGAATAAAAAGTATTCGTAAACTTAATAAAAGTGTTATGCCTTAACATATTTCAGATATTTCTTATTTGGGATAAAAATGCTTAGCTGTCTTTTCACTGCACTGGATCCTTCTTTATGCCTGTAGGGAAACATTTCTGTCCGGTTCAACGCGTTTAGCTAACATCGGACCGGTGCAGCTGCAAAAGTGCTCTGATCAGCCCAAACCTTGTACCGAAATGGGTTCGTGCCAGTAGAGAAGCGGTATGATTAAGGATATACTAAGTTTTTCTAATTTTGTTTTCTTAAGAAAATCGGATATACCTGGACAGCCTCCATGGTTACATTCACCAGTTTCTTTTGCAGGTCCCAGCTGAGAGCAATCTTTTCCGCCAGGACTCGGGGGAGGATTGGTACAAGAACGAGAGCGACTGCGACGCCCATCTCCACATGTTGCGGAACACTGGGACCAAGAACCCCATTGGGAATAACCACCATCGTCTGTAAATAAACAAAATTTAATTTAATGTAAAATTAAGTCACACTGCCCCTTAATAAAATTTAGTGTATGCCTGTTGTACACCTGTATGGGATCTAAGTAAGCATTTTTTTGTAACACATGGACGGCTGAAAATAATAGCGAACCGGTGTTCCGGATTTTAATTATTTTTTATCCAAAAAGCGTACGGAAATACTGAAAACGCGAAGTGATTAAAAAAAAACGTTTTGAGTTCTCCAGTTTTTCATCATGACTTCACTCATTTAGGTTCAACGGCAGCTCCAAAAAAGCGCGAAGTGTGCAGCCAAAAAAAAGGAAGTTTGCCAACACCATATTGCAAACCTGCTTTATCAGAAATTAGCGGATACGATTTTATGACCGAAATGAAGATGTTTTTCTAGCGATTACTGTAAGAAACCATCATCCAGTTACTTTCAATTACATAAAAAAAAATCTTCCTGGGCTTAAGAAACAAATAAAATGCAATTTGCAGTTTGAATTAACTAAACTATCTAAAATCGTTTATCATGACGAATCTTACTCGTTTGAGACTGATTTTGGTTGATTTATCGGGTTTACTGAAAAAAAAAAACACATTTGAAACAAAATATCCTTTTCTATAAAACGTTTATCATTCAGGCGTAGTTTATAACGTTCTTAATTCCTAATGTTTTCACGTTTGTGGTTGACAGTTCTTGTAAACAAAGTTTGCCGGCAGCTCTTACTCAGTCTTGCTTTGTAAGCTGCATTTTAAACTTCAACAGAACAGAAGATTGTTCTTCAGTCCACTTGCTCAAGCGTGCATTATTTTCTAATAGAACTGGCAAAGTATCCTCTACCGGTATGTGAAGCACTGTTTGGGTTTCCGTAAGGGAAGAAATGAAAAAATACAGCTGGCTGTTAAGGAAGGTGAAGCCGTCCAACACGTGTTCTTCTGTTTCCAAAATTATCATAGTTCTAGAAAAAAGATCTCTTTCTTTTTCCTTTCCTTCATAAACTATATACATAAACGAGTGTACACATTAATTTCTACTTCCCACAAAAAGCTATAAAAAGCCAAGTAAAAATCTGTGACGTAATGATATTTTTTAAGCAGACAAAGCAAGCTTAGCGTTGTTTCGACTTTTTCCAATGAAGTTTTGTTCTTGTTCCTCGATTAAGAAGAACCACATGATAATTACATGTTTCTTAATTGTTCTAGTGAGGATGTGATCTTTTTAAACAGATATAATTAGAGAAAATGCCAGACATAATCTGAAACCCATGGATGATTTATATTTATGGGCAACTGCAACGTACTTCCTTTATGCCGTCTTCAGCTGTGATGTAATTATCTATCCGTGCCAGATGCTGGCATTCTTCTACGGGTGAGTTTAGCTGTCCTCGTATGGCGCGTTATGGTTGATTTACCTCTGCTGTCCTACTTTATAACGATGTTAACTTTACATAAGGAATCAAATTTAATAACTCTCACTTGTCTTGCAGCCGTAAAACTCCGCTCGTAAAGCAATGTAGCTCTGCCATTCCTCCGGAACGATTCTCAAAAACCTTGTCCTAATTGGTGGATTTAAATCGTGTGCGACAACTGTGTATCGGTCCTTGTTTCCAGCAAACGTCTGAAAAGATGAGAACAGGATCATAGAAATGACAAATATGTTCAACCGAGTATATAGAAAAGATATATCGTGTTCTTTAGTATTAAGTGATATGTTTGCGATGAACGCCAAGAAACGTGGCATGAGATGTGCTGCATTTTACTATTAAAAACACAACGCTCAACGCTTCATGTCAGTGCAAAACAAAATGGCGTCCGTTGTCAGCATATTTTACGAGATAAACGCTTGAGAAGTTCATCGCGGGGTCACTTGGAGAAGTGAATTAAAGCGAGATGTTTCAAATAGCTTTGAAAATGTTACCGTGCTATGAGTGGTTTTTTAGTAAATGTTTTTTGCACTTATTGCTCGAACGTTGAGCGGAAATCATTTAATACGACTCCCTGCTCTCAAGTTTAGAAAATTAATCTGATAAAAAGAAAATCCCCTTGACTGCTAAAATTGATTGGCAAACTAACAGGTAATTAATGGTCATCTCACCTTGGTAAAGCCATTAGGCTGATATTGTTTAAAGTATGATCCATCATTGCTATATCTGAGTGTGTACTCTTTGACCCACTGGTTAGCATCTTGACGACCCTGAGTCTCAACTCGCGTAACTTGTGTTTCAACTCCAAAGTCCACTTGAAGCCATTGGCTGTGGTCTTGTGTTTTGGGGATCCACGCCCCGTTGCGACCAGTTTGTGGGTGGAAGTGCAGCCTTGCATTTTCTGGTCCATAATACGAATTCAGCTCCGAGGAAGCTGATATCGCTGAATTCGGCAGCTTTCCATTTTGCATTCCGAGTTGCATTTGGCAAGGGGGTAGTTTAGGAAGAGAGAATCCTGCGAAGCAAACAATAACGAAGATTCTCTTTACTCTTTAAAGCGCAATGAGCCTTTAATGACAGAAAAAAGAAAATACTTCAAGTGAAATGAACTGCCTTTTTCCTCGGGGCCGCTCAATAACTCGTGAACTCCGAAGCTCAATGGTTGCATTTTCTGCCGCCAGTCATAAGTTCAGACAGTTTAAAAGGACACTTCAGTGCGCTGTCATTGGTGGATTTTGATCCAGCTGCTGTCACAGTCCGGTCACGGTCACGCAAATACCGTTCAACTGACCGTGGGAAAAGTGGCTTTTGAATGACTGAGGTAGATTATGGTGTTATGTTTACAAAAGCTAAAAAGCTCGCACTCTTACTGCCCTGGTATTCAAAGTAGCGTCACCACTCGATAATTTTGACAAAATTACAGCAATTACTAAAATTGAAACTCGTACACTTGGCTGAAACGTTGAAGTTCCAGCTGATATTTGTCATTTTCTCGAGTAAGCGAAAGCTTCGAGGAGAAAAATACAATGCATGCAATAGATACAACTTCTTGTGTTGATTTCACATTACAAAATAAGACCAAAGCAAAAAGCAAGAAATACAAATGTAGTAACGGAATGAAAGCTAGAAATTCCCGCTTGAATGTGGATATTCATAATCAAGAAAACGGCCAGCTGTGGTAAAACTACACCAGCCATCGAAATTTGCGTTGTTTTCGGGGATATTATATAGCTCCTGACAAATTTTATAAATAGCTCTGCCGCATAGAGTTTCTTTATCGCTGACTCCACGTCATACGGTCCACACGAACCAAGGCCACCCAGACCAACATTTTGAGGTAAATTTTTATGGGTATCAAAGATTCTAAACACATCGCGGACTTCAGAAAAATATGTATCCATTTTATTGTTCTGAACTGGTCTTCTGATTGGCTGATCTGAAAAAAAATCTCGAATTTTGTCTTGGTAGTCATGGTTCTTGCAACCGCACGGTAATTAAAATTATAAAATAAATTACAGTGTTTGGAGAGGGTAGCACTAACCAAACTCTAGGTTAATTAGGGTGGCCCTCTAGATCGAGGAGATTGAGGAGAAGGGAAAACCGGAGTAACCAGAGAAAAACCTCTCGGAGCATGGACGAGTACCAACAACAAACTCAACCCACATATGTCACCGAGTCAGAATAACCACAGCTACCGTTTTAAAAATCGACTTAGGCTTAACTGAAGTGTGAGTAAAGCGCTCTTAGTTAACTCTCGGACGTAGAAACATAGTCACACCCCCACCATGTTACAAGGGAGGGGGGGATGGAACCCTCCCTTAAGTTTCTTCTGTGTTACAGCATTTCGAAAACGTTTTACCATAAGTAGAAAGCCTGTGATGTGCTCTACAAGAAGAGGTATATATTATGTGCTGCCGTGTCGCTGGGGGCCTGTGACGTCACCCAAGATGGCCACAATCTTGCCAACCATCTTGGATTTTACACAAAATTAAAAATTATCAAAAAACGGCGGAAATTGAAAAACTTTGATGCTGGACATGTAGAATATGACATAATTAAGCACTTTGCTGCTATTAGTAAACTTGCTGTACTTTTTTCACCTAAAAAGGTGAAAAACCGCATTTTTATTCAAAAATGGCTTGAACCACAGCAAACAATTCTCGCCAAACTTGCGTCAAAATGTGTCGAAGGGTGATTCGGGCAGCTACTGGAAATAGCAGGTGCAGACGAAAAATGGTCTTGGAAAAATTCAAGAAAAACCTTACGGGGGAGGGCAGCCCATCCCCCCCCCCACCTTCCCCTTGTACTTCCTCTGGTTAGCTGAGTGTACATACAAATAATAATAATAGTAATAATAATAATAATAGTGTTAATAATAATAATGAATTACAATTTTTCTCGACATATTTTATCATCTATTTTTTAACTGTTGTAGTCTTTTTGAACTTATTTGATAATAATAATAATAATAATAATAATAATAATAATAATAATAATAGAGAACAATTTTTCTCGACAATTTTATATCTTTTTAACTGTTGTAGTCTTTTTCGAACTTATTTAATCATAACAATAATGATAATAGTAATAATAATGGTGATGATGATGATGATGATGATGATGATGATGATAATGATGACGATGATGATGATGATGATGATGATGATGATGATAATGATGATGATGATGATGATGATGATGAACATGGTCAATATCGACTTACCGTCAGTACATCCGAAAAGCTCAAATCGCATTGCCATATAACCTTGATACGCTTGGGGATGAATTCGCACGTAGCGCGCGATGATAGGTGGGTTAAGGATATTTCCAACAACTGTATTCATGTCCGTATTACCGGGAAGAACCTAGCAGGAAATCAATATAAGGTAAACGTAAAGTCGCCCTAGCACCACCGGTGGCTAACACGGCCGTGCGTTGGCTCGGGTTTTGCAACTTAAAGCTGTTGGGAGAACAGTTAGAAGTGTTGTTACTTCTGTTACCGTTGTTGTTGTTGTTTAATTCGTTCTTGCTTTGTTTGTTTGTTTGTTTACAGAAAAGGGTTAGTGTGTTGTTTGTTTGTATTGTTTGTTTGTTTGTTTACAGAAAAGGGTTAGTTTTCATCGATTGAAAATTTTTCTTTTTTAATTCCAAAAAATACTTTGAGCCTTCACTGACGGGATAGCGTTTAACGATAATGGCGAGAGCCCAACACCCATACATATACATGCCCATGACAAATTAATGACTATTTGTCCTAACTTATTTTGAGGTCCATCAAGGACAACGGTTTTTGATTACGTATTTGGTGAATCGCGTGAGGTTCTAAATTGATTCGTTCCCATCAGAGATTGTGTGCCAGCTTAGATAAGTAGTCTACTCACAAAGTATTTGTACCTGTTTATTGTTATAAGGAAGGAATGGTCCCCCTTCAACGCTGTAAGAGAGTGAATAACTTTTAACCCAGTGGCCTGCTTCTTGACGTCCCTGATTGGCGATTCGAGTTATTTTGGTAATTTTCCCAAGATCAACTCCAATCCACTGACCGGGGTCTTGGTACTTAGGGATCCATGCTCCAGCGTAACTTCCTGATTTCACTGTGTCAAGTCTGGCACGATCTGGTCCAAAGTATTGATTAAGGCTGCTTGAAGCAGTAATTGCGCTGTTAGGTATCTTGCCACTTTTTATTCCAAGTTCTGATTGGCATTCCAATTTTGGTGGATCAAATCCTAAGCAATTTTAAAACGTTTAAGTGCAAAATCTGTTGATTGATGTTGCCCAATATTGTATTTACAAGAGAAGGTGGTAATTGCTTCACATCAACACAATAGCATAATCGTGAGGTGATTGAAATAGCATCTTGGCAGATGTTAAAAATAATTAAAGGTGAAAACGATTTTTTAAAACTTTGCCTGAAAGTTCCTACCAAGCATAATTCAAAAAATACAATAAAAAGCGATAGGTTGCCGCACTTGCGAAATAGATCAGGGCCACCCAACGGCTCGTATCGGCTGAATATCTGTTCCGAAGGCCTAAATCGCCCGAGATATTCATATTTACTTGCAGTGAGAACTAGAGATTTCTTTGGTGAATAATTCCTATTGTTTTTTGGAGAGACAAATATGTCATTTAGAGTGTAGAATAAGGTCAGCCAGCATTTTTGGACAATCATTAGCAGCTCGGAAATTCAGTGCATAGGATTCTGTTTCCTAAACGTTTCTGCGGTCTAATGTTTCAGCTAAGAACGCCGAACAATCAGTTTGTATTAGCTTACACAAATCTAAGAAGGCAGAAAATGACGTTTGAAGCATTTTGCTATAATTTTCTCGCTGGGTGGCCCTGAGGGATGCGAAGGGCGTTTCTCCTGGTTGTTATTGACGTTTCTTCTGGCGTGCGTTTCTCGAAGGTCCCGAAATAATTTCGGCCCCGAAAAGCCATTCGAAAAAATGAGAACGACTCATTCTACAAAGCTGTTATTTTAATATGCCTTTAAGATAAGAAATAGTTAACTTATGGCAAGGTTTCATGCTTAGAAACGTCTTTTTTACAAAATACAGTGCGAGTGACTGTGCCCGAAATCGACCCGAAATTTACCGGGGCTTTCGAGAAACGTACCGGCTCTTGTTAGACGTATAATTCAAATTAGACAATCTTGGACGAGAACAGGCGATTTCTCTAGACAAACTAATAATCGTCGTTCAAAAAAATGCTTTTAGTATCATCACCTAAAGGAGCCAATTATTGGTATAAACTGTCGGTATTTTTTTTATAAGGACTGTTTCTGGTGATCTCAGTATATTTGATATTCTATTTATGTTTCTTTAGAGGCCACTAGTTATGCAGCAGTATGTAGTAAAAACTGGTATTCTCACCTTCCCTGCAGCCGTAGAACTCCGCTCTCATAGAAATGTGCGACTGCCATGACTCGGGGTGGATACGAATATAGCGGGTAATAATGGGATTCTTCAGATCGTGACTCACAGGAGTATATCGGTCATTACATCCTGAAAATACCTGACGATATAAACACACACAGCGACAGCAAGATACGTCATTCAAAACATCAATTCAAGACAACTTTAACAAAGTAACGTGAAATTGTCCCTCAAAGCTGGATCTGTTGTTAGATCTATCAGTTTAATCTTCTAGAGCATATCACATGCTATGAGCAAAAACTAAAAGGCTTAGAAATATTGTAACACAAAAAAAATAAAAACAAAGGGGGGGGGGGAGTCAATCAACCCCCTCCCCCTCACGGTTGGCATATGAGTTTGCTTGTATTTCCGTTAATCTCATCAAGCGTACGTGAAATTATTGTCAAATCTTACTGATGTAAAATAAGTTTTTTAGTACTGTCTGTTTCTCCAGACATGCAAAAAAGCTTGTCGCTGCCATTCTTGTCATTGGTGGTTGTTGTTGTGGTGGTGGTGGTTGTTCAGAAAGCAGTCGTCACTGTTGCTTTGTCTGTCTCAACTGTAACTGGCGCGCGTGACATCTACCTACTCTGAGTGACAACTTACTTTTCTAGAACCATCCTCTTTGTAATCTTTAAAAAACACGTGATCGTAGCCATATGAAAGGCTGAAGCTTTTCACCCACTGGTTAGCATCCGATCTCCCTTGTATGGCCACGCGAGATACTTTTGTCCAGTCGCCAAAGTTCACTTGAAGATACTGATAGACGTCATTTCTCTGGGCTGCCCAGGCACCAATTCTCCCTGAACGATACAGGAAGTGCAGTCTCCCATTAATAGCCTTGTGTTGAGCGTTGTACTCAGTTGAAGCCGTAATAGCAGAGTCTGGAATCTTTCCATCCTGCATTCCAAGCGCTTCCAGACACGCTGGAGGCTTCGGCTTTGTAAAACCTATTGAAACAAAAGTCAAATTGTCAAAGTTACATTTCCGTGGATCCACGGGTTGCGCGACTGCCCGTTCCAGCCATTTAAACATTTTCGTTCTCAAACTAAGCAAAATTCTAAAATGCAAACAAAAGCCATCACAATGCTGCTCTTTTAATATATTCAAAGCCCTAGTGAGAAAAATCCTCAAGGAATGTTTCACGTCCATACATTGCTTTGTTTTACCAATAAAACGGTTTGAAATTTCATCTAATACGTGGCAACTCGAACTGACACATGAATTCCCAAAATGTTATAAAACCTATATTTTTGCGTTTCTTTCAACTCCTTTGTTTAATTCCTTAAAACATAAAATTTCATAAAACCTATATTCTTGCACTCAACTCTTTTGTTTCTGAATGTTGCTCATGTAAGCAAACTCATTTAGTTATAATGACGAAACCGAAGAATAAACGAGAACCAATGGGCGCTCAAGAATTCGCTAAATTATATAACGATGATGATGATGATGATGATGATGATGATATGAAATTGAAGGACCTACCTTCCGTGCATCCATAGAACTCTGCACGCATGGCTGGCCACCCCTTCCAAGTTTTGACGCGAATTTGTATGAAGCGTGCGATGATGGGTGGATCGATTGTATTTCCAACGGGTTCGTTTCTGTCAAGATTGTTGCCGGTAAACACCTGTTTAAGAGGAAAGAAAGTTAAATGACTCCATTAACAGAAACAGGATAAGTGATAAGGAAAAAAAATTGACCTGTATGGCGGAACTAAGCTAATCATTTACGGCCAAGTACAATATGGCGACTGTTTTAGTGCAACATCATGTAGCAAATAGGAACTTAACCAGTTTGCACCTTCTGGCAATACTTTAGCTTTAACCTAAGCAAAGTCACCCCCCCCCCCCACTGTGGTACAATAGGGGGGTTGATAGAGCTCCTCCCCTGGGTTTCTGCTTTAGTACAATATTTCGCAAAACTTTTACCTTTCGTAGAAAGCCTATGATGTGCTCTACAGGATGAGGTGTATATTATGGGTTGAGAGCTGCTGGGGTCTGAAGCGTCATCCAAGATGGCCGCCATCTTGGATTTTATCCAAAATTTAAAAAATATATATTAAGAACGGCCAAGATTGGAAATTTTCTATGCTAGACATGCAGAATAAGACATAATTAAATGCTTTGGTGCTTTTTGTTGACATTTTTGTGTTTTTTTTATCTAAAAATGTGAAAAAGGCGCATGTGTCTTTAGAAATAGCTTGACTTTCTGCTACCTATGACGTCATATCTCGTAACCATAGCAACCTATTGTCACAAAACTTATGTCAAAATGAGTCTAAGGGGTATACATTTAGCTACTGACAATGGCAGGTGTAGATAAAATATCGTCTTGAAAAAAAATCGAGATATACCCTTATGAGGGGGTGGTGGAGGTCCTTGGACGTCCGAGGGGAATTAAATTTTCATCGTTAAGCTCAAATAGTAGGCAGCATCAAATTTCGTCTCACCATGTCAGTGCATTATAACATACACGTCATAAGAATTAAGGAAATAAATCACAAAAGATAAATTGTTTAATTCTGGTGTTTAAACATGTTCTCTCAATTGGTAGTCGACAGAATGTGAGGAATCCTGTAAGAGGAATTTCTAACAGTGACCGTGGGACTTGAAGATTTAAAAATATTCAATCGATTTTTTCGATGTCAAAGATTTTCTCAGGTTTCTCGTTACTTTCGCTTGCCAAAACTTCCATTTCCCATCCTAAGTTTGGCGACAACACTAGTTTGTTTAACAAATCACAGGGAATGCACAGTTCCTAAAGAAACGAGTGCTTCAACTGATTGATGGAAAAATAGCGCTTGCAGACCTTGCAGAAACAAAGAGAGAATACATTTTGCTCTCTATTTACACCCTTATAACTACACTGCCAGGAGCAATTTTATAGAATCTAAATTGTTTCAAAATAATCTCGAAAGAGAAGGTCCTTGTTTTTCTTTTAATTGCATTAATTTCTACTGCATAACTTAACCTTACACCCTTTACAAAAACATATCCAGTGGTAAAACGCAAAGAATACTAAATGATCGTGTCCACGCAGACTTGAAAGACGAAAAAAAACTTAAAATGAAAGAGGTTATACTTCCTAATCCCTCTGACCATCTTACTCACCGATCACGGAAACAGAGGCATATCGACAAAATTTGCCATGTTATCTGCCACTAACTCAAAGATGTTTTAACATTGATTTAGTTCAATGTTGAGGCAGAAATTTTGTTTTTGTTTATCATCTACCTTATCGGACCCTGTTAGGAAATTAAAGTCGAAAATGCTAAGCTTTCTAACCTGGCCATCCCCATCACCGTACGGAGTAAATGAGCCAGCGTCCAAACTGTAGGCCAAAGTGTAGCTCGACACCATCCAATTAGCATCTGACCGTCCTTGGGTAGCTACGGCTGTCACCTTGGTAGCCTTGCCCAAGTCAAACTGAAGGAACTGATTTGCATCATTATACTGAGCAGCCCAGCCTCCACCATAACTTCCCTCCTTTACCCTTCTTAGTCTGCCTCGCTCAGGGCCCCAATATTGATTGTACATTGAGGAGGCTACAATGGCAGTGTTGGGAATTTTACCACTTTCAATTCCTAGAGGATCTCTGCATTTGATTTCCGGAGGTGTGAATCCTGTCGAAAACGTTTCGACAAAATATTTAATCCTTACAAATCGTTTCACATTATCAGGAATTGTCATTAAATGGAGTATTTAACTGTGAGGAAAAGGTAAGTAGAGTACGGTTAGCGCTAACTCAGATCTAACTATGTTAAAAAATGCTGAATTTTCAATTTTAGTTTCAGTTTGATGAGTTTTTTGGAGGAACAAAAAACTATTGCCGAATGGGAATAGACGAGAACAACAGTCACAATAGGCAGATGTTGATTTATACAAAGAAAACTGCCACTCAAATTGTCATTCTCCATTTTCCTGTCTATCAGTCCATAGCAAGTGCAAGCATGTGTTACACTCAAAAGATAAGATGAAGTGTTTATCCCAAGTTATAATCGACAAATGTTCTGCTCCCTGGTAAGATCAGCAATGTCCAATCTCACAATTACGTTCTTCTGGCCGTGCGTTATCCTCTTTGGTACACATTTCTTTGCCGTTCTTTGCACAACTACATCTAGCTTTAAAATACAAAGTTTTGTGTAGAACGTGAACACACGATGTCGATTTTCGTTTTTCTCCCTGGTCTATAACGCCGTCCTTACAAAATCAGCCCCGGATAATTCAACTACATTAGATAAATTAAACGAGTCGGAATAATCGCTAAGAAGTTTAAAAGATTGTGAAGTCATTTTAATGTGACGTTTTCCTTCGCGGTGCCGTCGTTGTTGCTTGGGCTCCCTAATTATTAGTTGGGCACTTGATGCATCGAGGGAGATTTCCTTATCAGTTTTTTTTTTTATTGTCAATTTTGCTCATTTTATTTTTTTATTGATTGATTTTTTTGGTCTTATCTGTAATACGAACAAACTGCACCTTGTCTGCAGCCATAGAACTCAGCTCGCAGCGCTATGTAGCCATTCCAGGTTTTTGGCTTGATTCGAAGATAACGTGTTATAATAGGATTCTTCAGAGTGTGAGTCACCACTGAGTACTGGTCAACATTTCCTGTAAACACCTGCGACAAGAGAACATTAACATCTGAACCGTAAGAAAAAAAACTGCTTTAGATCTCGTATAAGGGAAATAAAGGTAAATCTGCTTTAATCCCGGAGGTTGGAAAGAGGGGTTAACCGTTAGCCGTAAAACGGCCAAAAATTTAGTCGACGTCAGGCGTAAAATTTGAAAAAAAAAATTTAACCGGTAGTAGTAAAAGAAAGTTAACAGTAAATTTTTTCTAGCCACGAATTGTCATTTTGAAAGTGTCAAGATCTCTTAAGACTGTGATGTGTCTTGTCTCGTCGCCAATGCGTTCTCCTCTGGTACTCATTTTTTCTACATGCGTTTAATGTTATAAACAATTTACGCTTTAGGTGCACAAAGGGAACCCAAGGTCAGGTCTGACAACGCGGCGTATTTCGAGGGTTAACCGAGCGGCATTCCCACACTAAAAATTCCGAGGAGTGCCCCCCAACTGAAGCAGGGTTTTTCCTCGAGTAAGCGAGAATTCTAGTTTGTAAGGGCTCAAGTTATCCCCTCTGTAATATAGTGCAATACAGTGAAAGAAAAACAGTTCACTTCAACGGTTACTTAAAACACAGGGCAGACATGCAGAACACTAAACGTATGTATTTTTTTTTCAAAAAGGCAATCTAAATTCAAAATTTCTTAGTCGGATTTTACAAAATGTAGCACAGAAGAGCATCAGTTAAGATTGAGAGGCCCATTCTTCAAGGAAATACCGGCCAGATTTTCCACAATACGTTATAGCCTTATCATTTCCCAGCTTGAATTGTGAATGATACTTGTAATATTTTTAACTTTTTGCCGTAAAAAGTTGTAGACAAGCATCAAAGAGTAAGTAAAAATTCTGAATTTTCATTATAAATTTATTTCGTTTTGTTTTTTAATTTGTTTGTTTGTTGTTTGTTTTGTTTTTGTTGTTTTTTTGTTTGTTAGTTTTTTGCTTATTGCTTATTGCTTAATACACAGAAAATAGCTTAAATACCTTAACAAAGTTATCTTCCTTATAGTCCACAAAGAAAACTCCTTCGTAGCTGTAAGCTAGAGTGTAGCTCTTTGTCCACCAGGCACCATCTTGCCTGCCTTGGGTAGCTACCTTAGTAACTTGGATCCAGTCGCCGAAGTTAACTTCAAAGTACTGGAACTCGTTGTTCGCTGAAACTGCCCAAGACCCGTATTTGCCTGATCCCGCCTGGAAATGCAGTCGCCCGTTTGCCGGTCCCATAGAGTTTGCATTGTATGAGGTAGATGCTCTTAGAGCCGAGTCTGGTATCTGGTTGTTTTGCATTCCAAGGGGTGCTGCACAGGTTGGTGGTTTTGGAGTGGTGAATCCTACAACAACAACAACAAAAACAGGGGGTTACTAAAAATCAAAAAAATAACAACAGATGCCTGTGGTTGATCAAAAAACAACTTAAGACGAATTATAGTGGAGCCAGAATAACTACTAGAGGGAATGGTGGAAATTACTTTAACCCTATTCAGACCGGGGGGGGGGGGGCGGATTCTGCCTGCACGGACTTTGAACGCTTACAACTATTTTTAATAAGCGAGTGAAAGCCGCCGAACTTTATCTCAAAATTTATCTGGGAACAACTTGGTGTAGTAAGTCCTTTTTTATGAATTTTGACATTACCTTGGCAAACACTTTTTGACAAGCAGTTTTTCAGAATTTTGAATTTCCCTCTTTTTAATCAAAACTCATTAGCTTTTTTTGAAGTGAATTTTACATTTTTAGATCATTTCCGTGTTAATTTATTGATTTCGATCACTTCTTGATCAATTTTGGTGGTTTCTGACGTGTTTTGGAAAATTTAAGAAATCCAAGATGACGGAACCAAAAAAAAGCCCGGTCTGAATAGGTTTAACCCTCAGACTTACAAGAAAAGTCACCCTCCCACCATGGTACAAGGAGGATCCCTCCTTGGGCTTTTGTTACGTTTCAATGTTTCGAAAAGATTTCATCTTTAAAAGGAAAGCCTGTGATGAGCAGTCTAAAAGATAAGGTATACATTATGGGTTGCGGCATCGTCCAAAATGGCCGCCATCTTGAACTTTACCCAAAATTAGAAATTATCCAAAAAAAAAACGGAGGAAATTGAAAATTTTTTATGCTGGACATGAAGAATACGTCGTTATTAAAAATGTTGCTAATTTCCGTCAACATTTTGTGCTTTTATTTCACCTAAAACAGGGAAAAACACCCATTTTTTCTTTTAAAATGGCTTGACCACCTTCTACTTTTGACGTCTTATCTCTTAACCGTAGCAACCGATTTTCACCAAACTTGTGTCGCTAAATACAGTTTCGTTTTACAACGAAACGTCTGGAACTCACTGACGCTCCTGTCCGCTTAATGCACGGTGTCTGCTTAATATGGGGTTCGCTTCATGCAGGTTTCACTGGATCACAATAACATTGCTCGTGAACGCGAGGAAATCTCAAAAGTGATTTCAAAGTAACTAACGTCTGCTAATTTCTCTCTACACATTAACTACATAATTAATTATCTAGCTAACCAACAAGTCTCTCCTAATTTATCCTTTACGTCAATGACGTAAAAAAGGCAGTCTGGCGTCTGAAGGAACAATTATAGTTTTCCTGTAGCGTTACCACGTTTTGACGTCCTCTGTGTGTTATCAGAGTACACAAGCTCGGTCAAATCGAATCTATTTGTTTTATACATTGTTTTTATCTAACCGTTTGTAGCTCATTACACTACGTCATTACGTCTGTACGTCTGTACTTTTACCACAAACTCCCTTAGACCATGCAAAACGGACGTTCCACTCAGTCCGTTGTAGAAAATTTACCAACTAAACAATATTGCTAAGTTAGAGATCGTCTTTAAATTGATTCACCTTCTCTGCATCCATATAGTTCCACTCTCATAGAAATAAAGCCATTCCAGGTCTTAGGATGGACCTTTATGTGGCGAGCAACGATGGGTGGGTTCAAAACACTGCCCACGGGCGTATTCCTGTCTCT
This sequence comes from Siderastrea radians, assembly GCA_964017195.1. Lineage (NCBI taxonomy): Eukaryota > Metazoa > Cnidaria > Anthozoa > Scleractinia > Rhizangiidae > Siderastrea > Siderastrea radians. The sequence continues at coordinate 13,961,383 of OZ024891.1, read as the reverse complement.
ATTTCCAGGAAACACCTGTTTGTGGAATAGTTCACATTTAAAGAAGGTAATATTGTCATGCACAAAGGTGTCGTTCTCTGGCCTTGTAAGCCACATTATGCGTTACTTTAAAGTGAGACAAAAAAAGCTATATGAATAAGTGAAACAAACCAATAAACAAATTCAACTGAGGAATTCGACTGAGGAATGGAGAACAATAAGCAAATGTGAAATTATTCATAATTTCACCTTCATCTTTCCCGGGTATATTACGAACCAATTTATGACCAGCTCCCAGTTGGCTTGTTAGCTCAATTGGTTAGAGCGCTGCACCGGTATCGCAGAGGTCAGGGTTCGAATCCCGGCAAGCCTGATTTTTTCAGGCTTTCGTTTCGCAACTGCATAAGTTGCGTTAATAACTGCGAGGATCTTCTTTACATTTAATAAGCAAATGATTAAAAAAAACTGCTAAGAAGTGTCTATTTGAATAATTCCACATAACACGACTCTTTAGTTTGAAAACTCAAAAGTCACTTTTGCTCTGATGAGAACCTAAAGGTAATTTTGTTCAAAGACACTATACTAGCTATAGTGCAGTAAAACAATTAACAAGAGACTTTGGACAAGGCTGGCGAAGATGGAAATGGTTAAGACTGTAGGGCAGTGCCTCCTTATACAGAGATATTTTTGCACAGTTTGTGGATATGCGAGAAAACCAGTTCTTAGCAAGGGCTACTGGAATCGAAAAAGAAAATTGTGGGTAACCAGCTATTTTTTTAACTAAACTTTTAAAAATCTTTAAAATATGTAACATTGCATGACCTTTTTTCAAAATTAAGCTCATTTATCTCCGAATAATGCGTGGTTACCCGCATTTTCTTTTTGGATTCCAACAGCCCTTACTAAGATCTCCTATTCCTGTATAGTCACCAAACGCGCAGAAGGTATGCGCAGTAACAAAAGGGCCAACGTTCTCAAGTTCTGCCCCGCAAAAATCGCTAAAACCTTAGCATGGTTTGTTCTCCTGTCAAAAAGTTACTTCATATCTTCTTCTGGCGTCGTAGCAGGTTTTCAGAACATTCCGTTTTTAAAGCCACGTCAGATTCGTGCAATTGGATTTATCTTTTCAACTTATACCTAGATACACAGCGATTGTTAAGAGACCACTGATGTGTTTTTGTTGAATAATACTATTTTACTAGCATCAGAAAAGTCACATCCATCGCTAAGAAACACTGATAGAGCAACTGCTTACTTTTGAAGCAACTTGCGTTAGGGGAAAACTATCATTTTCACACCTTTGAGTTTCGTGCTTATGGTTATTCTTTTCACGGAACGATCAAACCATTTCATACCTGGCCATTGTTATAAATCTCGTAGTTTCCTCCTTCCACTCTGTAGGATAATGTGTAGCTGGTAGTCCACCAGTTGGCATTGTCTCTTCCTTGAATGGCCACCCTGGTCACCTTAGTATTCTTTCCTAAGTCAAACTGTATCCATTCTCCTTGGTTAGATGACCTAGGAGACCACCCACCAATGAAGCTTCCTTGCGTCACTTTTCGTAATCTTGCTCTTTCTGGTCCGTAGTACTGATTGTACTGTGAGGAGGCCACTATGGCACTGTCTGGAATCTGGCCGCTCTCTATTCCAAGGGGCGTAGCACAAACGATCTTTGGAATATCGAAGCCTAAGCAAAAAAAATGTATGTTAATTTAAAACCAACGAAAGCTCTGCGCGTTTAACTTTCAAGCTTTCAATTTTTTAATTGAAATTTCGTCCTGATCTTGACTCTCAACCGACAGTTGTCAATGTCCTGGAAAATTACTCGCTAAAATACTATTAACTCTACCTTGAAGTGGACACCTCACCTACATTTTCTATTCTAAATATTTTCCGGTTCTATAAAAAATACTGTATGAGTCAGTGTCCCCTACTACTAACCTTCTCTGCAACCATAGAACTCGGCTCTCAAAGAGATGTATCCTTGCCATGTGATTGGGAGAAGTCTAATAAATTTTGCTATTATTGGATTCTTGAGGTCATGACTGACGATAGAATAACGGTCAGTGTTGCCAGCAAAAACCTGGAGAGGGAATGAAGAACAATAAATTATTTATTTCATTTAAAGCTACTAAGTTTCAGAGCTTAATTCTGAAGTGCCAAAATACGCTGTGCGCGATAGAGAACTATTTTAAAACCTTCAATTCTCGTCAGAAGGACAATCCTAGTTGGTCATACGCTTTCTTTTCTGGTAAACTGCTTGTAGAGGACCGTTGCCAGTAAACGCACCTTCTTAATGTTATTTTCCTTGTAGTCTTCAAAGAACACGCCGTCGAAGCTGAACGCAAGGCTGTAACTTTTCACCCACCAACTACCATCCTGCCTTCCTTGGGTGGCACATCCTGTAACTTTCGTGAAGCTTCCAAAGTCCACTTGAAACCATTGAAACTGATCGTTCCTTGACACAGCCCAAGCACCGTACTCGCCACTCTTTGCCTGGAAATGTAGCCTTCCATTTTCAGGTCCCATGCTGTTCAAATTATACGAAGTAGACGCGGTGATAGATGAATCTGGAATCTGGTAGTTCTGCATTCCAAGTATCTTCTTGCATTTTTCCGTGTCCCCAGGATTAAATCCTAACAAATTAAAGAAGGGTTAAAGTAAAATAGTCTACAGGTCCTTCAACTTGAGAATAAAGATACTAATATTTCCCAAATACAGACCGACCAAGCTAGTCAAATAAAATATTTAATATAATGGCTGTTTCTGGACGCATGGTACTTCTATATGTTCAAATACATGGCGCTACAAGGAAGAAAATTAAGGAAAAACTTATAATCTTCGTTATTTTAACAGAGGTTCCACCAAAACTATCAAAGGTAAAAGTATCTTTTTTTTTCCAAAACAAATATATTTAAAGTGTTAGAATGAGTAATACGTCGACAGGAACAGTCTCATATATTACCAGAGCGAAACAATTCCCTTGCACCAAGAGCCTGGTAAAACCAGGGTTTTACCCTGGTCCAAGCCTGGTTAAAAAACCAGGGTACCCTGGTTCTTAAACCAGGCTTACCAGACTCAAACCCTATGTGCAAAAAAGTCTGGTAACCCTGGTTACCCTGGTTATTTAGAAAACCAGGGTTACCAGACGTACCAGGGTAACCAGGGTTTAACCAGACTCTGAGAAGTCTGGGCTAACCTAGGTTACCCTGGTTACCCTGGTAAGTCTGGTGACCCTGGTTTTCTAAATTACCAGGGTTACCCGGGTTTAACCAGGCTCTTAAGGTCTGGGTTGACCAGGGTAACCCTGGTGAACCTGGTTAGCACATTTTACTGAAAACCAGGCTTACCAGACTCGGACCCTGTGTGCAAAAAAGCCTGGTTAACCCCGGTTTCCCTGGTAAGCCCGGTAACCATGGTTGTCTGAATAACCAGGGTTACCCAGGTACATTATTTTTGACTATAACATCTGGGTCAACCCCGGTAACCGGTTTTTCTAAGAAGCCTGGTGATGCTGGGAAATTTCAAGAAAGCATTGGAAACCAGTAAACTGAGGCTTGTAGCCAATGTTCAAAAAGACTAAAAAGCACAGTATCCTTAACTATGGATAACATGGATATAGTCCTGGGCCCAGTCGCATAAAGCAACTTGAGATTAAAAGGGTTTTTTTTTTGCACCAATTCCCTTTGTTCTGGAGGATTTCTTCGTGTTCTCTTTGTGTTTCCTAAAGTACTCTACTCTATACTCACTAATCTGTCTTCGGCTGAGTTATCCGTGATACTGTGCCAAAAAGTTCTCCAGAACAAAGGAAATGGTTGCAGAAAATTCGCACTTAATCTTAAGTTGCTTTATGGAGCCGGGCCCTTGTGAACTAAACACAAATACTAGGAGTTACACAATACATGTATCATGAAAGGCCCACATGTACATGTGCACACGCAATTACTTAAAGAGCCAGTGTCACCCAAAGTGCTTTGCACGCCGAGGTACATTTTTCATATATGAAAAATACGCCATTTTCTTGATTGTCGTGAAGTCTGATTTGTATCTTCTTCCATTGCTGCCGTTAGCGATCCGAAAGCACTAGTGTGAATTTTGACTTGACATTTAAGTGTCACCGTATCGATTTCGCTGTATATTTCCGAATTCTGAAGTGTTTTCACGGTGGAGAAGGAGATCTTTAACTTGGATGCCTTGTAGGGTTCAGGAAAGTTGAGGCAAAGACCGAGTCTTCCGGGCTCTGCCAAAGTTGTACAGCTGAAGGAGTCCGTGTATCAGTAGCGGAGGGGAAGAAAAACATCTACGGGTTTCAGCAATACTACTGACAGTGCGTTTGCTGAAATAGTGCTACATTCGTTGCCGAACGAAAAGAGAAGGAACGTTAATTTACCACAAAATAACAGTAGCTACGGGCTTGCTCCAAAATAATGCTTATGGTCATGAGCTTGTGCTGTTTTGCTTAATTATTCCTTGTGTTCACTGTCTGTTTATGTTTTATTTTTACAAAAAGCGTAAGTGGCTATTCTGGTTTTGCATCCATCGACATCAGTCGATGCGATCGATCGGACTGTAATAGATCCATGTATATGCATTGAATGCAAACTCAGATCTTGAGTAGTTTTCTCCAGTGACATCTAGCGACGAAGACGTCAATGTTCTTACTACTTGTTTTTGTCTTATTTTTATATCGAGTGGAAGTGGCTACTCTGGTTTTACGTCCATCGAGATCGATCGATCAATCGATCAATCAATCGATCGGTTGTTATAAAAGTTCCATACACGTTGACTGCAAAGTCAGATCTAGAGTTGTTTTCTCCGGTAACATCTAGCGAGGAAGATATTACGATTTTCAGGGGCTACTACTGTGAATATCAGCTTGCTGAAAGGCCAGTGCGGCAGGGTATAATTTGCGAAACGTCCGGCAAATGCGCCAGCCAAACTTCAAAACAAAAGCACAACCGCGCAAAGCACTTTGGGTGACACTGGCTCTTTAAACAATACTGCACCAGCATACTACCTAATTAATTAAATCTTCAAGTACAAGGTATACATTGTAGGTTGTAATGAGAAATGATAAAATATAAAAAAAGTAATATTTGTCCAGGTTTATCCTGCATTCAAGACTACTACAGCAAACCCCAAGCACAGTGTACATTAAATGTACATGTACACTGTATGAAGCTTTGTATTTTATGCCAGTCACTTTGTGGCCACATTTAGTTTACCTCAGAATGTCTATTTTTTAACAAATCTCCAATATCAGTTAAAATATTTACAGTGTATCTGTGCATGTGAGGCAAAACCAAATGAAAAGAATCATTGAGTAACAGGGAGTATACACATTCACTGATTTTACATTTACGGTCTTATCTGTTTTGGCTGCCTTCATTTCACTTGCGGTTAACAATCTTCTGAGTTCAGTCCTCTTACGGCCTTATACATGTAGACGTAGTCCTAGAAAAAATATTGAGAAGACATTAAAAAAAAGTTCTAGGCCTGTCATACACTCAACATTATTAGGTTGTGATGTTAATTTTCAACAACATATATAAAGGTTCATGTAAATTTACAATAATATTGTGAATACAGTTCAAGCAGTGAACAAAATTAGTAAAAGGTGTAAATATTAATTTAATGACTTTTAGTCAAGTATTGGGTTCCAAAGCTGTGGAGTGGCAAAATAAGAAAGATTTCTTAAAATAAACTGTCACTTTAGTGACATCGACAAACATCGTAAGCATTACAGTGATAGTCCATTTCAAAACCTTAATAGCCCTGATCAGAATACAATTTTCTAGTACACCATAACAGAACACTTCCTGTTTGCATGTATTGTACTCAGTGAATACACGATGATCCGATTTTCACATGTTCATGTACGAGGTTCCAACAAATCTCCAAAAATGATGTGCCTATTGACTGAGTGAGAGGACTAGACAGGAAAGTATTTGGCTTAAGGTGATGGTGTACAGACTGAGCACAGCGAGGTCTGTGTGCCACGACCGCCTTGTCCTAACTCTGTCAATACACATTTATCACACCACCAATTTCATGCTACATGTAAATACATGCATTTTTGGAAAATTTCAAAACTATGCTTAAAAATACTCAAAGCATGCTAAAGTGTACGCGTGTTGAATGAACCGATGATGTGTGCAAGACTGGACGGCTTTTTCCAGACTGGCTTGCATCAACCCACCTGGCCCTACACACATCAACTCGGAATACATCTGTACCGTATATAATACACTAAGAGAGAACTGTTGTCCACCCATCATGGAAAAACGGCCTAGTTACAAAAATCCAAAACCGCACCACTTCTATACTTTCCTGGCAGGGATGTGCAACACTGTGCCATGGCTGTTGATGTGTCACTACTTTCAACTGCTTATGCAAATTGATGTCAGTTTTCAAGATATCATGTTGTTGAGTGGTGAATTGTTCATGGGTACCAGCTAGGTTTTTTTTATAATATTGTGTTTGCGGGGATGTACGGTGGTATAAGAAGTTGAGTTATCAAGTGACTGAAAAATGAAAATGGTGGACATGAAATTCAAAGCCCAGATGCAAGGAAATACAATGTACGCTACTATTGTAGTTTTACCCCTGTTATCCCAAGCAGTTAGCCTCTAGTGGTCTAACGTGGTCGTAACTGGGTGTAGATGTTATGTATTGAAATGAAATGAGACCCCAAGAGAAGCTGAACCGCGCTTTCAATTTAAAGGGTATCACTATCAATGTAAGAGGTCTTAATAAATCGATAAAAAGGCGCGCGCTTTTCAGATGGCTGCATAAACAGAACAAAGACTTCACATTCCTTCAAGAAACATACAGCTCTAGTGATACTGCAAAAATCTGGGAAGCGGAATGGGGAGGGAAAGTGTTGTTTAATCACGGGACCAACCACAGCAAAGGTGTTATGATTCTGTTAAACCCTAAGTTAGACTGTAAGATTGAGAAAATCGGTCAAGACAAAAACGGTAGATTCGTTATCGCAAAATTAACAATTGATGATTCCCATCTCGTTTTAGTTAATATCTACTCTCCCAATGATATAAATCAACAAGTTCACTTCTTTAAAGAGCTACAAGATCAACTTCAGGAATACCCGCATGAAAACTTAATTATTGGCGGTGACTTTAACTGTGCTTTAACGCAGCGAGATAAAGAAGGTGGGAACCCTGTCACAAGGAAGCTTTCAGTTATCAACGAAATAAATAAGCTATGTGAGCTATATAACCTTTGCGACATTTGGCGCTCTCTAAACCCTGACGCGAGGCAATTCACGTGGAGAGACAAGTCCTTTAAAGTGCAATGTCGTCTAGATTACTTTTTGATTTCTAATGAACTGTGTAACTACGCGTCGGACTGCTGTATCAATTTTGCTCCTAACACAGACCACTCCGCCGTGCAAATTAATCTTATTGCCGAGGAATTTAAACAAAATAAAGGACCTGGTTTTTGGAAATTCAATTCTTCTCTGCTTGAAGACAATCGATATGTTTCCCAATTACGTGAAAACATTCTAGAATTTAAAAGTAAATATGAAACTGTCGAGGATCTGGGTTTACGTTGGGACCTTATTAAAATGGAGATCAGAGGATTCACCGTTAAATACACCAAAATTAAAGCTCGGAGAAGTCGGGATGAAGAAAAAATCCTTCAAAATAAAATAAACGAACTAATCACGAGGGCGGAAAAAAACAGAAACAACAGGCAAATCCTTTGTGAGCTCAACTCTACCAAAGCTCGTCTAGAAAAGATAATGGCACATAAAACACGGGGAGCGATTCTCAGAAGCCGAACCAGATGGCACGAACATGGTGAACGCAATAATAAATATTTTTATAGTCTTGAAAAAAGAAATTACTCAAGAAAATCTGTTACCAAACTGAAGCTAAATGACGGTTCTTTCACAACAAATCAATTCGACATTTTAGAGGAACAAAAGAAATTTTATGAAACACTCTATCAATCGCAAGTATCCGACTCTCAGGACGCACAAGAGAGTGACGTCTTTTTTAATCTTAACAGCACTCCCACTTTGTCCGAGGACGAACAAGCTTTGTGTGAAGGGCTTATAACACAAAGAGAAGCGCTAAATGCTCTGAAAGATTTCTCTGCGGATAAAACGCCCGGTACAGACGGGCTCCCCGCCGAATTTTTGAGATACTTCTGGCCTGAATTGCAAAGCTCAATCGTTGGTAGCTTTAATTACGCTTTTCAAAACGGCTCTCTATCGATATCTCAAAGGCGTGGAATAATTTCTCTTATTCCGAAAAAGAACAAAGATAAAACTATCCTTGAAAATCTTAGGCCAATTTCTCTGTTAAATGTTGATTATAAAATTCTTACTAAAATTTTGGCGAAGCGTCTAGAAAAGGTTTTACCTAAATTGATAAATCCAGACCAAACAGGCTACGTGAAAGGGCGATATATTGGCGAACACATTCGATTAATACAAGATCTGATGTTTTACACCGAGAAAGAAAATCTGCCAGGAATTGCCGTCTTTCTCGATTTTCGCAAGGCTTTTGACACCATTGAATGGCATTACTTAGAAAAAGCTCTTACCCACTTTAATTTCGGGCCTAACTTTTTACATTGGTTCAAGATTCTTCATACTGACATCTCTAGCTGCGTTCTAAACAACGGACACGCTTCACGCTTTTTTTCCATAAAACGCGGTGTGAGACAGGGCTGTCCACTATCTGGACTGTTGTTCGTTATCGGCCTTGAACTTCTTGCAAGAGCTGTCAAACGCGACGCGCTTATTAAAGGAATCACAATTGGAAATAAAGAAATAAAAATCAGTATGTATGCTGATGACACTACTGTCTTTGTTAACGACACCGATTCAATCTTGCATCTACTAAATATGCTAGAGAAATTTAGATCTATTTCCGGCTTGCAAGTTAATACCTCTAAAACTGAAGCTTTGTGGCTAGGCTGCTGGAAAGACAGACGTGACACCCCTTTCAATTTTAAGTGGCCAGAAGACCCCATTTGCGCGCTAGGTGTTTTCTTCTCGTATAACACGCTTAAAGCTGATAAGTTAAATTTTGATGACAAGTTACGAAGCATGGAAAAAATATTGAACATTTGGAAATGCAGAAGACTCACGCTAATTGGAAAGATTAACATCGTGAAGACGTTAGCTTTGTCCAAATTAATTTTTAATTCTTCCAATTTATATTTGCCGCCGCGTGTTATTGATGCAGCCAACAAAATGATTTTTGACTTTATCTGGGAAGGCAAACCTCCGAAAATAAAAAAATCCACAATCACTGGAGAGAAAGCTAACGGCGGCCTTAAAATGATAGATTTTGGTTTAATGGAAATTGCCCTAAAAATTGCCTGGATTCAAAGAATACGTCAAAACTCTGACGCTGCTTGGAAGGTCATACCAGAGTACGCTTTGAGCCATCTTGGCGGCTTTGCCTTTTTATTAGACTGCCGTTACGACTTAAATTTACTCCAGCTACACGACCTACCTCCTTTTTATCATTCTGTGTTAAAGTACTGGCAGGACTATAGACCTATGTTTTCTGAAGATATGACACAGGCTCAGAACGAAATAATCTGGAATAACAGCAATATATTAATAAACAAAAGCACAAGTTTTTTCAAACATTGGTATCGTAGCGGAATCATACGCATCCAGGACCTACTTGATGTTGACTTCACCTTCCTATCACTCGACAAATTTCAACGGAAATTCCACCTGCAAGTCCCTTTTACCACATATTATGGGCTAATAAATGCCATCCCCTCTAGTTGGAGACGTAAGCTAAAATCCACAAATTCTTCCACCTCGAGTGGAAATAGTTCCCAGGAATCCTCGCCCAAGAATATCACTACTCATTCTGCTTATGCGGCCATCCTAGACCATTTCTTCCAAGCGCCCACAGCTGAAACAAGAATTTTGCGTTACGGTTTTTCCAAAGAAAGCTTAACCAATGTCTACAAGCTGCCTTTCTTAATAACACGAGAAGTTAATTTACAAATGTTTCAGTACAAAATCATACATAACATCCTTCCTACGAGATGTTCCCTGTTTCGTGCGAAGTTGTCGGAGTCCGACACTTGTCGGTTATGCTATGCACTCCCAGAAACACTTCCCCATATGCTTTTCCAGTGTACTGTAATCTCTACTTTTTTGGCATGCTTTCCAAAATTGGTGGTTTGAAAAAACCCTTCAAACTTTCGATCTGAGCGAACGCAATGTTATATATGGATGGTACAATAACACGCAATTTAAGGACACTTTAAATTATGTTGCCCTCGTTGCTAAATATTTTATCTTTTGCTGCATTCAGGACAACGCCTCAGTGATTTTTGACAGCTTCCCTGCTTTCTTAAAGAGCAAGATCGATACCCTCCAAAAAATTGCTCTCAAAAACAAACAGCTGGAACACTTCAACAATAAGTGGAAGAATTTCATCTGATTTTCTTAATTTCCTTTTTTTTTTCTTTTCTTTTTTTTTTTTTTTCTGCTTCTTTTTCTTTTTACGCACTGTTCATCCATGTACTACGAGGATATTTGTACTTATCATTGCACATTGTATTACTTTGCTCTATTTAATAAAAATTAATTAAAAAAAAAAAAAAAAAAAAAAAAAAAAAAAGAGAAGCTGAACCTGAGGTGTTCCCTATACCAGTCAGGAGTTCTAACCACTACATGTGCAGTAACCTACATTGTACAGAATGTAGATTACATAGGAGTCTAGACGTGAGCTACAGGTGTACAGCTGTACTGTAGGGCATTACTTACAACTGTACAGTACAGGGTCACCATACAGTCAGATGCCTTCAACACTGCCCTTTCTAGCACTATGCAGGACATGATACAGTATGAACCTAGTAAGATGACCTACTTCACTAACAGTTTTCTTGTAGATTAGTACAATCATGTAGCTGGAGTGCAGAAGGTCATGGGTACGACTTCAGTTAGGGATTTACACTCAAACGAACAAAACCGTGAACACTGAAAATATTTCTGGAATGTCCACTGTATTTTGACCAATCACATGCGAGACCTTGTAACCGTAGAAAACAAATGGGTTTCTCAGTCACGGAATCGAGTTGGTTCTCCATTTGTTTCGAACGACTTTCATCTTAACTAACAAGAATTTAAATTGTTATTTCTTTCTATCTGAGAGCCATATGCACTACTGGAGCAAAAAATGTGTGAGTGGTCTTTGGCTTGTTGCGGTTGCATTGTAGCAACGGCCGCGGATTGTCGAAACCGGCGTTCGTAACAACCTGGTGTACCGTTGCTAAATTTGAAAAATTAATGCGTCATTTTCAAAATTTACAACAAGACGTTGTATGATGCAAGCCCAGCTCAAAGGCATGGATGGATTCGGCCTAAATAAATCAAGTCAGCTGTGCTATCAATGGGCGAATGTGGAGGGAGAACATTGGAATTTTTACATCAAGGTGAAATCACTGCTGCTTGAGTTGCTTTTATTTGAAATGTCAGAAACACTAATCGTTGCGTCGGCTTGTCGAGAAATTATATTCTCCAAAACCGCTCAAACCTATTTTCGCTTGCGTAATGCATGTGGCTCTCAGATAGAAAGGAAAAGCACTTTCAATTTCTGTACGATAAAGATGAAGATTAAACTTTGACGGCTTTCAAAACAACTCGAGAACCAACTCGATTCCGTGACTGAGAAGCCATTCGTTTTCCGCGGTTACAAGGTCTCGCATGTGATTGGTCAAAACACACATTCCAGGAATATTTTCAGTGTTCATGGTTTTCTTCGTTTGAGTGTAACTTGGTGTCCTAATCCCACAATTGCTTCATGTTGAGCACATGTATCATCATTCTTTTGGTTAATAAATGACCAATCTTAGTAATTATTTACAACATCAGTAATTATTTTACAATATTAATAACCATGGCTCTATATCAGCAGGGCTTTTGTTTCAGTGTACTGTTCGGGATTGTGGTTTGTCCACAGTAATCTAGTATTCATGTCTTAAAAATTCAAGCATTCAATGATCACCAAGGAGATAATGTCTTCATATGACATGAATCCATATGCCATTCTGTCAAAATCTTTAAAAGGAATGCCTGCAACCAATGCCCAATACACTGTACATGTACACGTCCTTTGTTTAAAGAAAACAGATCTACATGTAAGCAACACAAATTTGAAGTGTAACATGAGGATTCTAATGTATACAGCTAAAACGTTGTCTGATTTTACAGCCTTGAGCTTACACGAGGAGACCGAAAGGTAGTATGGGTACAGGAAAATCATTTGTGATTCGGCTGTAATTTCGCAGTTGTCGCTACCGTAGGAGGGGTGAAAGTACGATAAACACTTGCCTGTGTGATTTAATTTGTGTAGGGGTGAGCCACAGCTAAGTTTGATAAATTTATTAATAGATTACCCATAGCACCTTGTGGTCTTATTGCGTAGGTTTTCCGACAGTGTTAATTGTAGCTGTATGTTTGAGTAACTTACCTGACCATGTGTGATGCATTCCTTTGCTATGTACAACATGCATCAAGAAACTGTTTTGCTGTAGAACTTGGAGTCACACTGATACAATGTGTACAAATGTAGAAACCTGATGAAAAATTTTGAGAGTAAAATTAATAAATGGATCATAAAAAATAAACTTACCACTCACATACATGTACATGTAGATACATGACTGTATAAAGGTGAATGTAAATCATACTTTAATTTCATCTATACCACAGTACATGAACTACTTTACAGATCCCAGGAGATTGTTGAAGGAGCAGTGTACATGTAGATGTATGAGGTTCAGGTTTGAACTGAAATTTAACTTCTATATAGGATGTAACTAAACAGCGCCAGTCATCTAGCCCAGTTGATTGTGTTATTGACCTTTCAATAATTTTGCAAACAAATCAAGAATAAAAAAAATAGTGTGATAAAATATATGTCCAGTACATGATTGTGTAGGTTAATTATTATTTATTTATATTTGGTTCTTGGCAAAAGTGCAAAAAACTCACTGGAGACAGTTTGACACACTGAACACCATCCCCTTACAGCCAAATAATTTTTTCCTTCAGCTCTTGCTTTAGGTCAGTAAGCACATAATTTTTTGAATTAGGAAATAAGCCAAAAATTGAAAAGTTGCCATTTTGAAGGCTGTTTTCCCATAACATGATTGATCATGAGACATTCAAATGCCCTCCTGGATTTATAAAGTTCTTTCATCTACATGTAGACTACTCCGAACAAGTAGGTACATTGTTTTCATAATTTTTTCTGCACACTACAGGTGTAATTAGTATATCACATGCCATTCACCCCCGAGCACAACAGTGGTCACCTCCACAGTTTTTTTGTCCATATCTGATAACAAGTTACCTGTACCAGTCCGTGTGGCTGGATATTAACTTGTGTGGCATAATAATTATTATACTGAGAGAACCATTATTCACCTTAATGTCTGTGACATTTAACATTTATTCCATGAGCATGTATGTACTGGGTATAGGGTGGTAAGTGACCAACAAGGTGCATAGCACAAAGTTGATAAAAATCACCTCATATCCTGAACGAGCACAACAGAATTAATAATATTCCTTTATTAAATCTCAACTTCAGTTATCTTTTCTGAATTATGGGTGGCTGTATTTTGAACAGCTTCTAGCTTTTACTTGGACGATATGCTATTCTGAATGCCATGGTACTTGGCATGCAGTTTCCATGCATGCAGTAAAATCAAATTTAAGGTGCCCGTGCATGAAGGGACATGTTGAAATTTGTGTTGCATGAGCTCAAAAAGCACCAGCCACACACCAAAGGGTGTCACATGTTGTTGCAAAAATGTAAGCACCTTTCGATTTCCTCTCTGCTAATGTTCCTGCTACAGTACATGCCTTTAACATAACAATTGCAGTGTCGCACTGCTGTGTGTCTCTGTGACATGTCCCTGCAACATGTCCCCTCATACCCTGGCATCTACTGTATACAAAAGGAAGGAATTCAATGCCTGAAATTGAGAATTTAGTGTATTACTACTACGTGTATAGGGTCTCCACTGTGAGTCTGTCATGGATAAATTACTGTTTAGTATTTAGGCATACATTGGACATTAGGTTGGGATGAAAGTTCATAAATCTGGTGACCATTTTAGAACTGTTGATTGCAATGAAAAACTCCCATATGCAAACTCCCTTGAAAAGAGGACTTTGAGAAATGCACACATTTCCACCTTATGCCACTAGAATAAAAATGCTATGGTGTCAAGACCTGGAGTTGTTACTATTCAAATAATATCAAATCTGATCATGTTAGTACACATCACTATCTTTGCTTAAAAAAATCAAGAAATCTCATAAACCGTTAAAGAACTCACTAATTGGCAAATTATGCATGCTTCATTTCACGTTTACTCCGCTTTGACGAGTGATTAAAGAAAAACTTAGGCTTTCATTGTATTCAAGTTTATGTGTATGTGTACACGTATCTGAGTGAAACGCATTTCAACTGAACTGTTGGTTAGCGTGTAGCCATTATGAAATCACCTACAACTAATCACCAACGATACATGTAGATGCATGGAGATACACGTACGTGCTTACATGTGAAATGCCTACTCCTCAAATTATTCGGATTTGCGAAGTTCTGATAGTGGTACGTCGACCACTTCTTGGTCGGTAAACGTTTGTTTTACTACGCCGGGCTTATCACACTTTGATGTGAAACGTGTAAGTCACAGAATGCCACATGTGTGAACAATGGCTTTCGTTGTTACTTGATACCACTGTCCCACTTGGGGTCAATTTCACAAAGGCCGTTTTTGATTATGATTTGCAACGTGCAAATTTGCACAGTGTAAGCGTCGCTTACACTGTGTGTTAAAGCTTGTTACACCCATTTGGCAGAATGTCACAAAGAAAGGAACTTTAAGCCCTCCGTAGAAAACTAAATGTACATGAAATATTGGCCATACCAGCTACGTATTATGAGGAATGAGGTTACATGTACTCACCGGCCTTGAAATCGATCGATCAGTCCGTTGGTAATTCAGCCCGTTCATACTTGAATCGAGCAATCATCAACCATCTTTACAATCATCTTCCAACAGAGCACGTTCTGAGTTGAGCCTTGCTAATCGTAAGCAAAAATAATCTAAAGAATAGCGTAATAAACCACTTTCACGTACGATAACCAGCTCTATTCGACACAAACCCATTTTATTTGAAACTCACCGCCGGTTACCCAGCTATGCGACCGGGCCGCTTTCAAGGGGTCATGTGATTTACAACCGCACGCTCGAGAATTGCAGGCGCAAGTAACCGGTGAATGTCTTTGTTGGAACTGCGGGATAAAATGTGGCTGGTTTTCTCCGTGTTTGTGTGCGCCAGAAAGTGAAACGTGGATAGTTTTTTACTCCAGTAGTTGAAGAGTTGTGGGATTCGATGCAGAGCTACCCTCCCTTACACAAAGGTACAGTATTAATCTTGAATTTCTTGAATAGATTCTACCTCCTCTTTGGCGGCCATTTTGGTTCGTTCGGTTCGGCTGAGGTCAGAAAAGTACATGTAAGTTACTCGGCCGAGTTTGGCGACCAGACATAAATGTCCAGTGAAAAAAGTGAGCTTCATTTGCAACATATTCGAATTTTACCCAATAAGTTGGATTTTTGCAAGAATATAGAATAATAATTCTTAGATATTGACTTTTCTTGCAAGTAAATAGGTCGAATAAATTTCAATGACTGTGTTATAGTCAAGCAGCACTCTCGTTCTGCAGCCAATTGGGACGATCTTTACAACAGCTTGATATACAGTGTCGCCTCAGGACAAACGTTCGTTACTCAAACTTAGTAAAAAAAATTGGACTCGGTGAGCTAATATAGACAGGCTAAATTAGAATCTATCTGGCAAGCCATTTGCATGTCACTGAATAAGAATGGTCTCTTTTGTTCATAAAACATTAATACACAAGTAAATAACTGGCTGGATATTCTAAAATTTCTCAATCAACATTACCTTCTGTAAAATCAAAGTGAACCAGTTTTGGTGTGAATTTTTATCAACTTACCGATATTGTGTTTTTGCATTCCTTCTACCATAAATGACTGGGAATTATTAATTTAGGATAACCTTTATTGACATGTCACTTTTTGGTCATATAAGAAATAATGTACATGTGTCGACTTCAGATTTTACTTCCAATTCAATTTCTGGTGGTGTGCAATAGCAGTACTGTCAAGTTCTATTAGTTGAAACTGTTATTTCAACATACTTTAGCGTGCATGGTTGCTGAAGGAAAGTATTTATGTGGGGCCTCTTTGCATGGATTTCCTGTCTGGATGAATAACCCTACTTTATTTATTTATTTATTTATTTGCTAAATACTGTACATACAAGATGGTCACCCACCAACTGTTTCAGTTTTGTAACTAAATGGTGGCTACATGTATACATAAAGGACAAGACAAGCATTTTAACCCTTTTTGGGTGAGAAATCTAATAAACTAGCCAGTCCACCCACTCTTTCATGTAGAGCTGGCCCTTCAAAGACCTTTGCAGGTCACTGAGTAGGTGTTTCTAGTTACAGTTCACCAATCAACTTCTGTTATGTTACAGTACTTTTTTGCCTCAAATTTTGTTAGTGGCTGAGAATATATACTATACACATGTACATGTATATACGGGTCCATTCAGTGACTATTTGGCTTGTTAAGCATACAATAGTATTTTTCACTGTTTAAAAATACACCATTTATAAGGGGCTACATCTACGTAATTATAAGAGCACGCAAAAGGTGTGCCTGTAGATGCCATACCAAAGGCACTAGCTACTCCTATTCCTCTGAGAGGAACTGTACAATATGGTTGCAGTTTTTTGTTTATTTCCCTTGGTATTTTATTTATGTTTATTTTACTTTGTATTTTTTTTCCAGGTGCATTTGTTAAAAACTGAAAACAGTACTTCCACGTCTAACAGGGAATCCTTGGCAACAATGCAGATAAGAAATACCACAACATTTGTAGTTCAGGGCCTATTTAGATAGTCTGAGTTTTGCTTATGCTGCTGGTCTGGCATATCATTGGAAATATTGTAATGAGTTCACTTCATTTATCATTGCCTCTGGCTATGATTGACGTAAGGTTTTAACACATTTCAAAATCCTCGAGCATTTTTTATGCCATGCGCCACATACATGAGAAAGTTTTAGCTTTTATTTGCATGGAACAACTTGCATTGTAGGCTGTTCATTAGCATGTTGCATACAATGTAGTCTAAATTGGCCCTTTATATGTACAGTGTAGTTTTGTTACTTTTTCAATTAGACCTGAAACTGAACAGAACAGAACAGAGGCATTAGTTTAAACATGGAGCAATCCTGTAGGGTGAGACACTTTTGCTTGGATCACTTGTTACATGTACACGTTAAGCCACATTAGCAGTTCAGACGTATTTGTAAGATTTTTACATGATGAAACTCAGATCAAAATGATAAGTTTAAAATGTTCGTTTAGCCATGGACTTTTGCCACAAAAAGTTATAAATGAGGAAAAGAATCAAGAGGCAAAAAAAACAGGCTCAAAAGAAAACTGGGGCCATGAAGGAAAGAATGTAATAATTAAAAATTAAGTTCAGCTAGCGTGATGAAGGTGGCAACCAGCATAATGAGACGTCAAAATAAACCAAATTGAAGTCAACATGTACACACAATGTACGTCGTTCTCTTTCCAGATATTTTTTGTGGAAACAGCTTTCTATTTTGCGTGTAATGGTTAATACATGTATTGAATGAGATCAAGTAACTGAAACTACAGCCCACCGAAGTTATACCTTCACAGATTCCTTTCATTTTTGCGTTGTAGGTGAAGTGACAAAAATGAATAGGTATGAGAAAAATCATTTTTTCAGTCTAAAGCTTCAGTTTATTAGATGATGATGTAAGATACTGTATCAACCAGTGGCAAATTGACTGTTTTACATAACTTGATAATTTTTCATATCTTTTGGCAAAAAACAAAAAACTCTTAGCACAAAAAATACTTTTAAGTTAAGTTACATTGTAATGTACATAAGAGATTTTTGGGGGCATATCTTTTTAATTTGTTTTTGACAAATGCTATCAAAATTAGATTGAAATATAATATGTACTTGTAATATCAAAGTACATACACTGTAATCACTACGCAAGAGCTTGCTTTGCAGTTGTGTGTGAGTGGCAATTGTGCATGTGTTTTTAAATTCTAAGTGAGCAGCTCCTACCTGTAAACCAATTCGATGAAATTCAGCCAAAGTTGTAATATAGTTTTCCAGCAATACCATGTCTGCAAATTTGAATTTCCCTTCTATTTGAAAGGTTTAGCTTTTTTTCCAGAGGTACATGCAGTGCCTTTTATCTCTCAGCCTTACAATGTGAATTTTTTAAATTTTATTTGAAAGTTTTAGCTTACTTTCTTAAGGTACAAGTGGTACTTTTTATCTCTAATCCATACTGACACATGGAACTTTAGCAGCTTACAAACAAACACAGATGCAGAAAATCTGAATCACGGTTTGTGAGACCACTGCATAACGAATCAAATCCAGTGGCAATTGGAAAAAGTACAGGAGAATTCATATTATTTTTTGAAAGAAATTAAATTTTTAACCCTTTACTAGAATTGTTAAGCTTTAATCAATGGTTTGTAAAAGTGTTTGTCAAAACAATGGACGTTACAGTAGCCTGTATGCAGACGGTCCTCTGTAGTGGCTGATGACTTAATAGTCTAGCAATGGAAACATTTTTGGTTCCTCTGCTGAATTTGATTTGCAGTCGTAAAAGCCCTGGCTGATCAGTATTATTTTGCAAATGTATCAAGTTCTGTAAAGTATCTTAATCAACATCTTCAGACGACAGTGCAATGCAACACTTTAGTTTTAACTGTATTTTTTTTTGTTTGGCTCTTCAGTAGAGACTAAAATATTTCAGTCAACCAAAGTAAAATTTTGCAAAGTACAGTGTGTGTACCTGTAAATGTGTCGAATGTCACAACCATTTTTAATCCCTAGGCCGTCACTTGTCAAGCTGAAAAGTCATAAGCCAACTTAGAGTTCAGTTACATGTAATGTTTATAGGGCTGCTCCATGTTTAAAATCGATTTGGTATTAGAAAGTTTTGTTGTATTTGATTATTGTATAATCATTATTCACTGTACGTTGTTGGTTTTGGTGGTATGGCAATTGAAGTGCATGTTTATATTTTGTATCCTGGCCATTTGAATTTCCAAAGAATATGTATTAGAAATTGCACTGCAGTTTGCAATAAAAATTATCGTTGAGGCACATAAGAATTGCTTGGAACGTTTGTCAAACACTGTTGACCAAAAGCCTGGAAAGCCCAGGGAAACCTGGGCTTCTAGGTTTTTGAATTCTTAGAACATTGGGCTTGAGGCTTTTCAAATACTGTGTTGTTTTCCAACCACACTAACCGGGCTTTTCAGGTGCATATGATATGTTCGAACCAGACTTTCTGGAAAACCCTGGTAAAACCAGACAAACAAGGTTTTTGAGGTTTTGTTTTTGAACCAGACGTACCAAGAAAGCCTGGTTAAACCAGGCTAACCAACCTTTTCAGGTAATGTTTTCGAACCAGACTCGCCATGAAAGCCTGGTTAAACCAGACTAACCTGACTTTTCAGGTTATAATTTTCGTCCCTAAACCGGCGTTACCAGGCTTCTGTGGTACAATACAACCAGGCTCACCCTAAAAGCCTGGTAAAACCAGCCTTACCAGACTTTTTACCAGACTTGTTTTTTTCACAAAAGCCTGGTAAGTCTGGTTGAACCAGACTTGACCAGGCTTACCAGACTTTTTACCAGGCTCTTGGTGCAAGGGATGTCTGTTTAGCAGTGAACTTCGAACAATTACAGTCTTATCATTTATTGCCCATTGACTTGAAATCGTAGAAGACCCTAAAACTTTACATTAATAACAAACATACCTTCCCTGCAACCAAATAACTCCACTCTCATGCAGATGTGTCCATACCAAGACGTAGGATGAATTCTTAAGTACCGTGCAATTATTGGCTGATCTAAGATACGACCTGCTGCAGTATTTCGGTCCCGGTTTCCAATAATTTCCTATAAAAAGGACACCAACAATGAAAACACTCATTTACACTTTTGTTCCAAAAAGGCAACAGACTTTGAGTTACACAATGAAATTGCGTTTACAGAGAGTACATGAGCCTCACTCAAAGCAATATCTCTTGACGGCACCATTACATTAATCGGTCCGAAACCAAAGTGAAATGACTGGGTTGGATAGTCAAACAAGTTCTCTTCTAAGTGGGGGTTCTCAAGAAGATTTTCTACTTACATACTTTTTGCGGGGAAAGGAAGATAAATAGAGAGTTGTGTATATTATTATGGGAAATGGCGAACGCATTTATGATCGCGCAGCAAAAGAAATTATAATTTGAACGGTGCAATTGTTAGTTCCGAAAATAAAAGACGAATGTCGTAGCTTCCACTGACCGTAACAATGACTACATCACTCTCACTAACCCTTCTTTACTTGACAATGATTTCCGTTCAGGTTGCCCATACGTCAGTCACCTTCACCAACAACAGACTCAATCTCAGGACTACGCTGACCCCGACCACAGGCGGCCCAAGCTCAAGATAAGAGACAAACGCTACGAACGTGACTCTAGTGTATTGGCGTATAAGGTGGTGTTGTATTCCAACGGTTTGAATTTGAATTAAAAAGGTTTGTATGGGAAGATAATAGATTTGTTTTCAATAGTAGAAATTATCGTTGTTTGACAATAAAGTTGACTTACCCCGTTGCCTTGTTGTATCTTTTGTCATTTGCCAGCTTCTCAGACCGATTTGAAGCCATTTCGGCGAGTTAGCGACTGAGAAGCTGGCAAATGACAAATGATACAACAAGGCAACGGGGTAAGTCAACTTTGTTGTCAAACAACAATAATTTCTACTACTGAAAACAAATCTATTATCTTCCCATACCAACCTTTGTAATTCAAATTCAAACCGTTGTAACCCAACACCACCTTATACGCCGATACACTAGAGTCACGTTCGTAGCGTTTGTCTCTTATCTTGAGCTTGGGGGGCCTGTGCTCCGTCGACCATTCTTATGTCAAGTATACCCCCACCCCACCCCCATCCCCAATACGAACCTCGCCCTAAATGCTTATCAACCAAAGACTCTGAGATCCGAAAAGGAGACACATCTTCTATTCTTAACCAGTTAGAGAGCAGTTGTAAGAAAATAGAACTCACCTCTCCGTTTTTGTAAAACTGAAATTTTCCGCCATCGCTGTAAGACAGTTTATACTTGGTCACCCACCAGTTGGCGTCATATCTTCCCCTAGTCGCGATTCTGGTGACCTTCGTTATCTTCCCCAAATCAATCTGCAGCCATTGCCCAACGTCGGCATGCTTGGAGGCCCAGCCACCATAGTAACTTCCATCTTGGTTCTCGTTCAACCTGCTTCGTTCCGGTCCAAAGTACTGATTATAGACTGAAGATGACTTTAAGGCAGAGTTAGGAATTTGTCCACTTTCCATGCCAAGGGCATCCGCACAGACAATTTTAGGAGGATCGAATCCTTTGAAAAAACAACGATGAAATTATATTCGCAAAAGGACACCACATTTAATTTATTTCAGTACAATTTTTAGACATCATATTGCAACGGGTATTGAAATGGCAAAAAATAATGATCAACACAGTTGTGTACAAACTTAATTTATGGACTTCAAAAAAGAATCCTGTAAAATTTGAGTTTTAAGTTTATTTTGTACCAATAATGTCCGCTACCTGCCCCGATGGTAATCGGGTTTCATGCCGTGTGTTCGGACAGGTCAATTGTGAATTCATATTCATCCTTCACAGAAGAAATTTGATAATAAACATGTTAACATATGCCTGAATGGAATTTATAATCACCCCCTGTATCACAGAATCAGTCAAATAGTAATTGTTGAACTGATGAGACTTGCTAACTCTAGGTTCACCAGAGAATTTTTATCAGGGGCTCCCTTTAACGTGAAACCAAATGTTAATTTCCATTGGACGTGTTAGGTAAATAAGAGGATTAGATGACCTTGATAAGAAAGAGCACGGAGATCAGGCTGTTCTCAGCAATAATCGAGGCAATGCTTTTGTATGATTATTTAAAGGTGATCTTCCGGTTGCAATAGTCTTCCTGAATACACATGCCTCTCCCGGTACACAGGCTTATGCCACTGACCATACATGTGAGCCATGCTGAGTGGGTAAACCATGCTGATAACGACAGTTCATTTTTACCTTTCCTGCAACCCAAAATCTCAGTTCGCATGCAGATGTGTCCATTCCAAGACTGCGGGTGGATCTTTATGTACCGTGTTATGATGGGCTTATCGAATACGTTCCTTACTGCTGTATACCGGTCAAAGTTGGCGTTAAAAATCTGAAAAAAATGGGAAAGAACTGTTACGGATCGATTACTAAAGCATACCATAAACTAACAACGTAACAGACTTTTTGATACAGTGTTCCATGCCATGAAAAATAAAGCCAATCAAATGGCTACAATCCTGTTCAATCGATACTAGTTTATGGTATTTGCCACTGTATGTATGTATAACTAGATTAAGTAAAGGGAACTGGTGATTGTGACATCATTTGGGTGTTTTCGAATAATATTCAACTCTTACTTAGGTATCTTCGGAAGAATTTGGCAGCCTTCTGGAAAAAAAACAACAACAACTGGGTTGCCATTTTATCAACTGCTTAAGTTGATATTTTTAACTGCAAGAGTCATCATTCTTATTTCATCAACCGCAGTTCATGTATATGATTGTTCCATATAATCACTCTCATTTGTTTCACCACCAACGGGCTTGCTACGAATTCACAGATGACCAGCTCCCCGTTGGCTTGTTAGCTCAATTGGTTAAAGCACTGCACTGGTATCGCAGAGGTCTTGGCTTCGAATCTCGTTCAAGCTTGACTTTTTTCAGGTTGTTCATTTAACAACTACTTAAGTTGATAATTTTATCTTTAACCGCGAGGGCTATCATCATTTGTTATTTCACTTGTAATTAACGTATATGATAAGATACACATATATTCATATATTCACTCTCACAACTAGTATTTAGCATAAAAGAAGTGACATGGCATGACGCAAAACGTGATATATCTTAAAATGACATGATACAATATTATCGAGAAAAAAAAGGGGCTTAGGCTGCATTTATTTGGAGCATCTTTGAGCTTTTTTCAGTTATGCGCTTTGGTTATTGTAACGTACTTAGCTTTAAATTTTCTTTTATTCGTGCACTTCAGACATTGGCAAAGGTACAAGACAAGCGTTGTTATTATCAATGGTAATACGTTGAAATCCAGTTTTCTGCGTTGATTTGCTTGCTTTAATGACTCAAATCGGTTTCTTGTAACGTCCTGATTATTTTTTTGTTTTTAATTGTCATTTCTACCTCTTTTGAGCCGTGTTCGTTGTTAACAGTCTGATAGAAGACGCCATCGTAGCTGAATGAAACACTGTAGGTTTTCACCCATTGATTGGCATCTTGTCTTCCCTGAGTCTCTATGGCCGATATTTTAATCCAGCTTCCAAAATCAATTTCAAACCATTGGTTTACATCGTTGGTTCTTGCTATCCAGCTGCCATGTTTACCACTACCGGCCGAAAGAAAATGAAGCCTTCCAATGGAAGGTAAACTGTTGCCATTGTAAGAGCTTGAGGCCGTGATCGCTGAGTCTGGTATGTCTCCGGATTCCATTCCAAGGGCATCCATGCACTGTGGTGGCTTTGGTGTGGGAAAACCTTCAACATTCAAAGTACTGCATATATGAAAAACCTTCCTAGCCGTGTTTTATATTTGTCCAGTTAAAGATGGCGTAAGGTACAAGTAATTTTTAAGACTACTGGACTATTGACTGTACGAATCGTTTTATAGGGGTGCTTACTGCATGTTACCCAGTTCGTAATGTGACAATTATTTTATGCTGGGGCTACAGCTGCTATTAAACGTGAAACATACCTGGAGAGCTCCACAATTTCGATTCTGTCAAAACAGAAGCCTGGGCGAAACAAGAGTTACAGAGTACTAACTACTCCACGACTCTTGTGTGTTTTCAAAGGGTTTTCGTCTAGCTGCTATTTGGTCTCTAACTCTTACGCACCTTAACAGAATCTCATGTGTTCTCAATGATAAAGGACTCTAAAAGACTCCAAAACACTCAGGAACATACCAAGGAATTTAGTATGGAATAACTAATTTGACAGCATTTATCAAAGAAAGTAGAACATTGAACTTATTCAGGAAAAAAAAATTAAAGAGGTCAATATCACTAAATAAAAGGTAATAAGTTAAAAGAGAACTGTAATTTATATACTATAACCTACATATCACAGACATGTAAATTTCAAATACAATTGTTGAAAACTAGTCTAGGTGCTCTCCTCGTAAAGCCCTAAAGGGTTTGCTAGAAGCTCTTGCCCAAGTTTAATGTAAACTATGATACTTTTTGTAATCAACCTGAAAAAGGGGCAAAATAAAATGACTGATTGATTGATTGATTGATCGATCAATCGATCGATCGATTGACGGATTGATTGATTGATTAATTGATTGATTGATTGATTGATTGATTGATTAATTGATTGATTGAAGGCTCTGTGTCTCGTTTTGCCCAGATTCAAAAGATGCACATACCACCCGTGCATTTTCACGCCCCTATCTTCCGTGCATCTCTGACCACAAATTGAACCATGTGACGAGAGAGTTTCAGCCTAGAGTACAACTGTTAGAGCTCTCTCCGTCGTTTCCGTTAATTTTTCCCTCGGCGCGTTTCATTACTGAACGCGTTTCTTGATTGAGCAATTTGTCAGATCTGTTCACTGTGCTCCTGATGAGAAAGACAGATCTTCTCAGTAACCAGAATAATCTTTTTTTTTCTCGTTATCATCTATATTCTGTGTATCTTGTTTAAGATTTAGTGAGCTCAACAAAATATTTATCAAAAGATAAAAGATTTTATTCAAAGCTAAGCCGATCAGAAAACCAAGCTATCGTTGTCATTTCCTGTTTGGAAAGTTTTGCTACGTTTGCTTCCGGGCGTTTCTTTGCCCTAATGGTCCATGTTCTATTTGTACCAAGCTATCGTTGTCATTTCCTGTTTGGAAAGTTTTGCTACGTTTGCGGGCGTTTCTTTGCCCTAATGGTCCATGTTCTATTTGTTTGGTTCACATTTCGCTTGTTCGATTACCGTGGTTTTTTTTTTTTTTTGTTTGTGTTTTGTTTTTTTCGTTCATACGTGACATTGTCTGTCCATTCAGTCGTCGATTTCTTTCGTTCATTTTGAGGCCCTTCATTCGGTTGCATGGCTTGTGCGTTCATCCATTGCCATCAGCCTTGAGCTTCCCTTCATGTGACTGTTTACTCGTTAACTCACCAAAAATTAGCCCGATTATAAAATCCGAAACATATTAACCCTCGGACGTACAAGCAAAGTCACACCCCCACCGGGTACAAGGGAGGTGGGGTGGTGAGGAAAGCGTTTTTTTTTATAAAACAACTCCACTGGGATGGGTTTCGCTCAAAATAAGAAATGATCAAAAATGGCGGGAATTAAACATTTTTGATACCAGGCATTTTAGAATATGACATAAGTAAACACCTTGCTGATTTTTGACGCCTCGGCCACCCACAACTTATGACGTCATATCTCGTAGCGTTACCCCCACCCCCCCGTTCCCATCCTCTCCCTTGTACATCCGAGGGTTATAACCCAGAAGAGATTAGTATCTCTTCAGTTTTAACATTAAAGCTAGCATACCACAGTGAAGGACCAAAAAGCAAAAGAAGAAAGAATCACATACCATCCGTACATCCGTACAGTTCCACTCTCAATGATGGATATCCGTTGTAAGTTTTGATGTTGATTTTAATAAAACGAGCAATTATAGGATGGTCCAGAATATAACCAACTTCAGTGTTAGAATCAGTGTTGCCTTGAAATACCTTGAAAAGATCAAAATAAGAGACCAATCATGAGTTAATTACGGAGAGTTCGTGAAAATAAATTGAGCCTCTATTCACTAGAGGGAATGTTTGGGTGACAGTGTTAACTGAACTAAACTGAACTCAAAGGGACTATATAACAGCTATTTTTTATTTAGTAACAATTGTAAACTACATTAAAAACAGGGTTCCAGTTTTGTTAAAAGCCACTACACCAGTGCAGAGTAATAAATGTCTTTGGTCCCGGATGAACAGGATAGGAATCAGGGTTATAACATAAAAAGACGGGACAACTGTTTGAAGTTCTGCGTTTGTGTTTTGTCTTGCAAAAATCCTTTAAAATATTTTAACAAAACGCAGTGAAAGGACACGGTCGTATTTTTTCTTGCTTAAAATGTTAGACAGTACAAATTAAAATCATCGGATGGATACGCATCTTTCAGTACCTGACCATTGTTGTAAGGTGTGAAAGTTGCCCCGTCATTACTGTATGAAAGAGTATAAGTCTTTGTCCACCAGCCTGCATCGGCTCTTCCTTGATGAGCGATCCTGGTCACCTTGGTAACCTTTCCCAAGTCAATCTGAAGGAACTGATAACTGTCTTGATATTGCGAAATCCATCCACCATAAAAATTTCCTACAAAAATGTTAATATGAATAATAAAAAAAGAAATGTAAAAACAAGGTTATCAATCTGTTGATGAAACCCTTATAGTTAACCCAACGTTCACGAAGCCTTTCTTCTTGTTGTCAGTTCCTTATGCTGTACGAGACTGTGAACGAAACCCACAAGGTGGATATTCCAATGAAAGCTGTTGTGCAGGTATATTCCCTTGGTGTTGCTAGTATTTGTTATGCTGCCCAAATTGTTCTAGCTTTTGAGTCTTATTTTATGATGCTTTCAGTGCTTGCTCAGTTTGCAGCAAATATTAAGGCGACAATTGTCTTACACTTCTCATGCACTAAGAAAACAAAATGGAAAGGTTTCGTTAGGTGGTCACCCAAATCATAGGTAGGAGGAGGACGTTTTAATATGCTTTCATACACAAATCTTTTTAGCCGAGACAGCTGGCAGGAATTCGTGAAGATCTACAAAATGTTAATAAAAACAGGGTTAAAGGGTTGGGTTTGGCACGTGTCACCTCATTTGATATAAAGCTATCTAGTAGCAACTAATAAGATTTAGTACACGAAATTTTTAAAAACTGCAAGACGTGGGGAAATTATTATGGAAACGGAGACGAAAATTGCGTAAAGATTTTCATTTCGGCTAAGCAAAGTTCTTGTTTTCCAATGCATGTTCGCCATGTCTAAGTCAAAAACTGGGTATTTTTTGTTGGTTCTTATGTGTCAGTAATTGTTGCCTGTTGTTAAGTTATTGACGTTTTTTGTGCTGGTCTTGTTGTCACTAAGCTAATTAAAGCCCAAATGTAAACACACCATCTTTTTGTTCGTGTAGCCGTGCACGCTCGGGTCCCCAATATTGATTATACCGGGACGATGCTACGATGGCTGAATCTGCTATCTTGCCGTTTTCCATTCCCAGCGGAGAAGAACAAACTTCTTTTGGGATATCAAATCCTGTTAACGGAAAGGCCAAATTAAACATAAGTTAGGGTGATCTTACAAAAACTCCTCATTCCCTTATGTGTTATAGCTCTGCAAAAGTAGAGACCAAGGTCAAGCTAAGACCTGACTGATAATAGTGGTAAGGTTAATGACAGTGCCTTCTACAATACAGAGGTATTTTTGAAAAGGTTTTGACTTTGGGGAAAAAGCAGGTCTTAACAATGGTTAATCATTTTTTCAGAGATAATTTCTAAAAACAAAGAATGCATGGCAATTTTGTTTCCAAGTTTAAGCTCGATTATCTCCCAGAAATGCGGGTTACCCTCAATTTCCTTTTTAGATTCTGATAGCCCTTGCTAAGACATGCTTTCTCCACAAAATTATAAAGCGCGCAAAAATACCTTTGATTTGCTAGGCAAATTCCTTAACCCTCGGAGGGACATGAAAGTCACACCCTCACCGTGGTATAAGGCGAGGGGGTCACGGACCCCTCCCCCTTAGGTTTTTGTTACGTTACAATATTTTCAAAAGATTTCACATTTAGTAGAAAGCCTGTGATGTGCTCTAAAAATGAGGTACATATTATGGGTTGCCGCGCTACTTGGGGCCTGTGACGTCATTCAAGACGGCCGCCATTTTGGGCGTTGGATTTTACCGAAAATTAGAAATTGTCTTAAAAAACGTTAGAAATTGGAAATGTTTTGTGTTGGAGATGTAGAACGAGATGTAATTAAGCATTTTGCTGCTTTTTGTTGACATTTTTATGCATTTTTCAACCTAAAAAGGGCACAAAACACGATTTTTTCTTCAAAAATGATTTGATTACCTGCTAAGGCGACCAATTCACACCACACTTGTGTTAAAATGAATCTATCGGATATGCACGCAGCTACTGAAAACGGCAGGTCTGAACAATAATTCTTCTCAAAAAAGGGCAAGAAAACCTTATGGGGGGCATCCACCCCCCCCCCCCCCTTGTACGTCTGAGGGTTAAGAAACTTGAATATCTTGCACCAGACCTGAGATGCTCAGAACGTATGCACAGTAACAAAAACACTAGTGCCAACACTAGTTTGAACGGTAATTGCAACGGTAATAGTAAGTATAATACCAATTGCCAGGACGGTGGCAATAACAGTGTCAATTGCAACTACGATGCAACGATAACGGTTATGTCAATGGGAAAGGGATGGCAATGGCAATGGCAAAGGGTTCCAAAGGTGATGTATGCAGCCTGCTGGCTTTTGAAAAATTCCAATATTAGCGGCTATAAATTTTGGTTTAATTGCAACAACAAAGTTTATAATAATGTCAGGAAAATTCCAATTAGGATAAAGTTGCTGCTTGAAAGTCGCTCATTCCCGCTGCGTTGAAAGCCTAATCGTACAACAGTTATATGTGGGACTCTGACAACAGAAAGATCTTTTAATAGATTTCAGTACAGGACATTGTTTCTCTAAATATTGTTCACAGTAGTGCAAGGTAAGTAAGGTAAAGTCGCACACGAGCCGAGAAGGCCCAGACGGCCGGAGCTTATCCCGGTTTCTGAAACGTGAAGCAACTGAGAGTAATGCTACTCCCCCCTGGATGGGATGCTAGTGATGCTGGGTGGAGAGAAACAATATTGAGTAAAGTATCTTGTCTAACGAAACAACTCGATGGTAGGGACTGGGCTTCGAACCACCGATCTTCAGATCTGACGTCCAACGCGCTAACGGCTACACCACCGCGACCCCAGTACAGTAGTGCCAAGACAAAACAAAAATATAACATGTCTTTTATCCTTCCAGCTTACCTGTAAAGCAGCCATATAATTCAAATCTAAAGGATATGTGACCATGCCATTCAACCGGGTGAAGTCGAATATAACGGGCCACGATTGGTTCATCCAAAGTATTGACAACTACGCTCGTGTAATCTCGATTGGCTATATATTCCTGGAATTACAAAAAAAAGCCCTTAGCTAGTAAACTTAGGTGCTTCCTAATGTATCGAGGGAGATTGCACAATCAGAGAACTGCTGTTTTTGTATCTAATTAGGTAAAGAGGATGTCACTGGGCTGAGAAGCATTAGCAGCTCCAGACAAATCGTTTTGTTTTGTTTGTTCATTTGTTTGTTTGTTTTTTACATTTTTCTCTTTTTAAGTAATGAATGCTCTTGCGAAATGAACGACTTACTGCAGTAAGAGAGATTGGTCATGTTTGGCATCACGTATTTGCCACTCTGACACGCTATAATGCAAACTTTAGAGAACCACATACAAAACGCAGGCTCACTTTAGTCTATGAGCAAATTTCATTAGAAATGGCTGCCGTGTCCTTCACATGTGAATTTTCAAGACTTTAACCCTATGAAGACCGGGCTTGTTTTGGTCTTTCGGGACCAGGGGAGGGGATCGGATTCCCCCCCCCCCCTCCAACCACCCCTTAACTTCAAGTATTTTAAAGCTATGACAACGAAGGTTGGAACATAGATCGTACATCCAAAAACGTTTCCTTTGACGTCACAATAACGTCTTGTTCTCAAACGGTGGCCATCTTGGATCCGCCATCTTGGATTTTTTCTTTTTATTTTTGAAAGCCTTTAAAATCCACCAAAATTGATCAAGAAGTGCTCAAAATCAATAAATTAGCACGGAAATGGTCAAAAAATGTAAAATTTACTTCAAAAAGGTTATGGTTTTTCATTAAAAAGGGAGATTTTAAGCATTCTGAAAAAAACGCTTGTCAAAAAGCGTTACCATGGTAATGTCAAACTGAAAAGCCAAGGACTTGCAATTTCAAATTGTTTCCATATAAATTTTAGGAAAAGTCACAAAGTTTGTTGCCTTTAGCTCGCTTATTAAAAAATAAGTTATAAACGTCCAAAGTCCGGGCGGGCAGAATCCGCCCCCACCCCCTCCCCGGTCTGAATACGGTTAATATCCGTTCTCGAAATGAAAATTCACGTTTCTCGAATTATATGTCAAAAATTAGAAACCCTGTGGAGAATCGACAGTTTGACAGCAAATTTTCCACCCACATTTATAAATCGCTTATTTTTTAGATATCGCTTTTCTGTCATCTGGCTAAAGCTGTGCAACAACCCATTCTTATGAAACTCTGCCCAAAAGTAGTTTACTTTACTAGGTTTCACTCCAAGACATTCGGGCCCTTTTTTGGATTACATATGTTGATCTACTTCTGCATTCACGACTTCGCTCACAGTCCCCTTTGCTGTCCCCATTCGCTGTATTTATCTCGTAGTTTGCTTGTTCGGTCTCGTTCAAATGCGACTGTGCTGGTCATGATACGTAACTTACCCGAGGGACAGTATAAGGCTTGTGCAGCTGAAACTCAAAGAAGCCACCGTTGAGGCTGTAAGAGACAGTGTACTTTGTCACCCACTGGGCAGCATTGTATCGACCTTGAGTTCCAATTTTCGTCACTTTAACCGCCCTTCCGAAATCAATCCGGACCCATTGTCCCTTGTTGTTACTCTTCGCAATGTAGGTGCTCTTGTGGTTGAGCCTGCCGTATTCTGGTCCATAGCTAGCGCTATACTGAAAGAAGAAAAAAAAGAAAGTTAACAAAACTTCATGTTACTGAAACTTTGGTCACCATTAATTTGCTGCAATGATGAATCATGAAAGTTAGGGTTAAAATTTTCAAAGCTTTTCTACAGTTCTCAAGCTTTAAGGTCTGAGATTATCTTTTTTAATAAGCTTTATTTAAGCAAATAAATGTACAGTGAGAAAAAGAAAAAAAAAAGATTAACAGTAATACGATACACAAAAACTACATCAAGACAGTAAATGAAATAAAAATTGACTACGTAGTTAGAAGTTGCTCATTGGGTGAAAACAAATTGTACAAAAACGTAAATGAATTAAATACAAAAATATGCTTTAGAAAAAGAAAGCTGTAAGATTATAACATTGGATGTTTGCAATAAGGTGGGGTAGCAGTGGGCAAATAATAACAAGGCAAATAATAATAAGTGGGCGAATAAAATTTTTCAGTATAAAAGGGTGCCATTTGTCGTTAAAAAGTTTGGCAGAGATTCAGGTCTAAGATTAACGCTAGTCTGTCTGGGCTTTTTTTGAGTTTCTGAGCCTGGGGGGTGAGGGGGCACAAAGTGCCCCCCCCCCCCCCATAGATATCGAAAAATATAAAAGCTCTTGCGATGAAACTTGGCACATTTGTGACACGTCATCAGCTTGACAGATTGGGCTTATGACGTGTTAATTATGACGTGTCGTGACGTCACAATAACGTCACAAATCCGCCATTTTGAATTTGAGGCCGCCATCTTGAATCCCAAACCTGCAGTCACACAGCTGACAATGAGGTCACCAAAAAATATATGATTTTGTTCTAAGAAACCTACTTAGTCAAAACAAGCACACAAAAGTAAAAAAATATCTTCTTCTTACAAGCGAAGGGGAAAAAACTGAAAAACAAATGAAAAAAGACAGAAAATAGTCAAAATGCACTTCTGAGAAGACGGTTGCTATGGAAACGTCAATCATCATAGACACATCATTGACACAGGAAAATTTTCAGATAAATTTTAGGAAAAGACACGAGATTTGGGGATTATTCGTCAAGCCGTTTAAAAGTCAGCGCGGGCACAATGTCCCCCCCCCCCCCAGGCAGAATAGGGTTAATGGTTGTAAGGTAGAAAAGGGGCTACCTGGAAGTATTTTCGATGTGCTTACGGTAGCGGCAATAGGACTAAATTTGGCACAAAGGTTATTTTAAAACGTGATGCTCAAAATGAAAATAGCATGCAAATAATCGAGGAACTGGGGTGACCAAATGGTGGCGATTTCAATCCAACACGCTGGCTCTTTAACTATGGGCGCAAATTTGAAATTAAATCTCCAAGCGAACCTGCTTCCTACACTGAATATGCTGCAGTCTTACCTCAGTAGCAGATCTCAGAGCAGAGTTCGGAATTTTCCCACTTTCCATTCCCAGTGGAGCGTCACAGTCTAAAACATAAACATACACGAGTGGACGTTTTGGTGAAGAAATACTGTGCAACCAACATATAATCACAAACCGAAATGTTAATAGGAAGCAGGACTGAATGTTTTTGAAAGCTCTAGAACTTATTCGAAAATGGCTGCCGTTTACTTTGTCACAGAGAAAATTTGTGCACAAAAACGTTTTTGTCTCGAGGTAGAGATAAGATAATAATGAGTCAATAAGCCTCAACTTTATTATGATTTCACTAGAAGTTATGTACACTGGATGTTTTTTATTTTGTTGCCAAAAAAAGAAAAACCTTTGGGTGTCTGTCTGTGCAGTACAATATGACATTAATGAAGCTCCTTTTAAAACTAGTACGGGTTCAAAAATTTTCAGCCTCATAAAATATAACAGCAAATCTTTCCTAGAAACTGAATTTTTGTTTTCATGTGATACTGTATTATTGGAGGGCCTAGATGGGGGTGTCGGCTAACACTAAAATTTCAGGCCATTTAAGAGTTAACATTAAAAAATTCGCTGTAACGGTTAAAATAAATAAATGAATAAAAATTTACACAAAGATCGGGGAAAATGGCACTTTAGTTTTAGTTATCCATTTTCTTGTTCCATTTAGTATCTAGAATGTGTTTTAACACTTTACTACAATTTCGTATATAACAGTTAACAGGAAGAATTCGGTGTGTATCCATAACACCTATCAGTAAACCCCATCTAGGCCCTCTTATTGTTTTCTTAGAAAAACTAGGCAAAAAAAGTAATTTTAGCTTAAAACAATAAGGGGGGGCCAAATATCAGTCATTTCCCTCATAAAATTGTCTTAAATTATAGTATGTATAATCCATGACCCATACGCTTCCAGGTCAGCATATTTTGCAATGCTTTTTCACCAGACATTCTTGACAACCTGTCTAGCCAAGCCAAACAATCAGAGCTATGATAGACAATTTTCATAAGACTCCACCATTGTATTTCTATGTATGCCCTATAACAATAAATATTTTTTTCCACAAGAAACTGAAAGCGAAAGTGAATTTTTTAAGTCACATAAGTAACAGTGAGAAATGATTGTGTCTTTCTTACCTCCAGCAACAAAACCTGGGAAAAAGACAAAATCAAAAGTTTAGTGTCTCAAAGTGTTACTTAATATCAATAATGTAAAGAGAGAATAAAATAACATGTTGACTAAGCCTAATGCCTAATTTTTTTAGGAATGTAGAGGTCACAACTACACAAATGCGTGCGCGGAAATAAGTACCGAATTAAGGTGGCCACAACGAATTGAGTGGCCACAATAGTGTAGCTAGTATCACATGAACTTTGCTTCCAAAGTGAGAACGGCCATTTTTTTCTAAAGGAATAAATATAATTCAATGAAATCTGAAGCCAGTAAAGAATGGAAATGAGTTCGCATTTTTTTTTCAAATCTATCATGCAATCTGTTATGCATTAATATACAGTAACGCTTATTTTATTTATCGAAATTTGTCTAGTAACAAATCTTCACCTTAAATGTATTGCAAAGTTTCAAAATATGTATAAAAAGGTTGATTGGACGCCTTCCATGAAATTAGATCAAACCTAAATTAACCTGGCTGTAATACACAATTTCGTTAATATGATTGCCCAGTATATGGTACTCAGGTATATTAAGGACTGGGGGGGTGGTCTATCTTCGAAAGCAAACATGTGATAAGTAGGTCAGACTTGGCCATGTCCTTTATCCTGTTGTTCTATGTTTTGACATTGATGTTTCCATGGCAACATATTGCGTGACCAATCAAGGTTATACTTCCGGGTTTGTTCTTCCTGGCTTCTGCACGCTAGGAAAAAATACGTTTACCTGGCCTGCGTTTCTACCTTTTTGAGGTACTTTCAAATGTAACTGAAAAGGTGGCCTCCCTACCCCGGATGAGGGTCTTATGGCTATTGTGTGACAACAAAATCATGACATTTCAATAACCACGTGACCTGGACATGCCTTCCAGTTAATTTAGTGTAGAACTTAACGCAAGAAAAACTATTAAAACGTCATTTTGTAAGTTGGGCTGGCATAAGTTCTCCTGCATCTCGCCTAAAGAATAATATCGAAATTCAATACCTTAATCAGTCACGTGATTCCTATTGTGACAGCTGTTTATCAAAATGAGCCTTCGTGAAAAGTTTCATCTCTTGGCTTAATTTTGTATCAATAGGACGCATATTTAGTGAGATAGACCCCCCTTCATTTTTTAATGTACCTCAAATGACCCAGACCTTAGAATACCTGAGTAAGTTATGCTGCCATTCATTTTGAGCTTAAAGATCGATTAAAATTGCAAGAAACCCTCTGTCCTTTTTCAGTTTGCATATTGCACGGTACTAGTGTCTTTTTTGTTTGTTTGTTTGTTTGTTTGTTTGCTTGTTTTGTTTTTTTAATAGCAACCAAAAAAGCTTTCTTTAAAAAAACCTGCTTTTTGTAAGAATAAAATAAAAATACCAAGGGAGTGAGTTTGACCAAAAATTGATGTTGACAACTGTTAAAAGAATGAAAGTCCCGATAGCCGTTACAACCGGATCTTTACCGTACAGTATTGCAGTATTTATTACGGTATTATACAGTATTAACCAGGTTCTTCCGAATTGCAGTACGAAAACAACCTTATGCAGTGGTAAAAAATATATATATATTTTTTAACATAAAAATTGAATTTAGAAAACCGTATATACTTTCGATTATGTTATGAACAAGCATTGTGCGCAAATGTGATTAAATGCGCATTTCAAAGTCGACGCAGTTGCAATATTATTACAACCTGCCAGTGTTGCCCACGAAAATTTCTAAATATTGTTGTATGTCAACTTTGCCAAAAACTTCTTGTACATCATAAGTCGCAAAATATATCGAGAAAGAAATTACTCGTCTAAGTCTTACAACGTTCAAATTGTCTTACTAGTGGGCTATTTCCATCATAGAATTTTTGGGATCCAACTAGCCCTATTAAAATGATACTAAAATGGTTTTCAATAAACAAATACCTCCCTTGTCAATGTTCGGTTTAATCTTTTTATTCGTTTCATACTTCACCGTTTGATCTTTACTGTGACTGGCAGAGTATCCCCAGTAAACCAATTGACTCTGTGTAAACTCATTAAAAGAAAGTACCGCCGACTCGGTTTCCGTGTGACATTCTGTGTAACAAGGAACTCAATAATCAAAGGACGAAAAGACTTTTAGCTTCTAGATTCCTTTTAAACGACCCATCTATGGCGTATTAAGCTTTTATCTCCTGATGTTCCCAAACGTAACGTTTCTGGTGCATAATCCACATGAAATTCTACCTAAACGGTTCTCCTTCAATAAATACCCTTAGCTCCAGTTATTTGCCAACTGGCGTTTTAATTTCCATTGTTCACAACCCTGACATTCAGTCGACCTCTTTTGGTGATTGAGAGAAACTAGCGCCATTAAGTTTGGTGTGTAAACTAATTAAACCCACTCTCCAAGAGGTCGCCGGCTCTGTTTTCGGGCAGAGAAAAAAAAAATGATAAAAGAGGGAAACTACTCGCTGCTTAGGAAACGCTTTTAAAGACATTAAATAAAGACCGTTGAAACAAAATTAACCGCAATTGAAAAGACCCAGATGTTAGTGGCCTTCTTAAGAAATTCAACACATTAGAACAAACACAACACTAGCTGATCTTATAAGAACACTGCGCAACGATGAAGCAAAAATGGCGTTGGTGTGGGTCAGGCTACTGGTATAAAACAATATGTTTCCGTAAAAAAGTGGCTCCGAAATAAAGGACCCTTCAGTTATTTTTTGTCCATTTATACATCCATAGCACTATTACCTCAATGTTTGAGTTGTTTATTTAGGATCCATTTAATAGCTCTCAGTAAACGGAGGTTGATTCGTGTAAAATTCAATTTTATCCAGGACAGAATTGTAATACCGTGGGAATGACATGAAGAGACCGTGATACTCTACACTCTGAGATTAAATGGAGCTGTATCTCGAACGAACATCAGTCTATCTTTTAATTCTTTCTGTATATTGTTTGAGTGCACTGCCAAGTCACTTAATCGCGTCGATGTATGTGCGTCACCTAGGCCTCCAACCCTTGCTTTCCCCTCCCAAAGCGATATCTAACGGCAATTAAAAAGCTTAGCGACGCCTCAGTCTTGAGCTTAAAGTTGAGCCAGTACGTGAAAGAAAGAATTCCATGACTTTACTTACCAACTCCAACAAATAGGAGAAGTATCTTCCCTAAGGCAATCATCTTGGGTTTTCCAACAAAACCTTCGGCGAATGCCCCAGGAATTGTACGGTCATAAAATGTCCCTCCTTTAGTGTACGGCACCTTTACTTAGACAACCGGGACCAATCACTTTGCAGAATGGAACTAAAGCATGACAACTTTGGTGATTTAAGCCAATAAGCGTTCGGTGTTATTGATACAAAGGCGTTTTAAGTTGTTTGCGCTAAGTTTTCTCTGCCTATTTTGGGGTCTCATTAACAATTACGGCAGAAACTCCTACGCTTTTTAATTACCCTTATTTGTTGGACAAAGAGACTTGTTTAAAAACACTGCTGTGTTCAAACAACTAACATCACGTTTGTTTGAAAACTACCCGCAAGTGCCATTTATTAGCTGAACAATGCTATTTTTCATAATATAATTATAGTAAAACTAGAAAGGAAAGCAAAATTTAACTCGTTTTTTTTCTAACCACAAAATTACAAATTACCCTTTGATTCCCGCAAATTTGTATTCCAAAGAATTATTTTTATATCTTCATTTACTACTTAAGAAATCAGTTATGAACTACTTCACGGCTTCTGAAACGTTTTGCAATACACAGAGCAGTGGAAATAACAAGAAAAGCTATAAAGTGATTTAAAAAGCGGACAAAGCGCTTCTAGGACCCCTTAGCCTGCGACTAATCTTATTTAAATTTCTGCGACTTGCAGTATTTTTTAACAGTACGATAATCTCCTTCTGTAAGTAATTATTTCGATAAAATGGCCATATCTGAGGAACATTAATTAAATACAATTGGCTCAGTCTTTCGATGTTTAACTAAACAGCTTGTGGTCTTCAGATCGCTTAGAGACTTCAACTGGCCTAAAAATATTTATTTCAGTGCAACCGTTCGTCAATGGCCAATTTCCTACAATACGCTTTATTTGCCAGTATACGAAATGTTGAATCTAAGAAGTTGCGAAAAGGTGCACTCAAAGATCACATCTACGCAGGAATTTAACAACAATAAATTTTGTGTTTAGTACATGCCCATTATCACTTTTAATTCCCTTTAATAATCGAACCATTAGGGGTTTGTTTTGCCTCCCAGATTGCTGTACATGAGCAATAATGTATTTCGTCCAATATTTTTACCTCTTTTTGTTTCCCCTAACAAAACTGCAGCAAACCGAATGATAATGAGATGGTAACTCTTGGCTAAAGATAAAAGATTGTTTGCTTAAGAAGGAACATAAATTGTCCGGTAATTACATAGCTAAATATCTCTCTTCGCTTCCTTAATAAATTGATATTTTAAATCGAGTAACTTTGGTTGATGAAAGGGTCATTTTATTTTACCGAAGCAGAGCCATATTCTTTAAAGTATAATTTCTGATGACTGTGTGTTTGAATTTATTACTAACCATAAGTGAATTCAAAGATTATCCTTCAAAAGACTGATTCATAACCCCTTGAAAATATTGTTAAAACCGCTATTATTAATTAATAAAAATTGCGGACAATTAAGGCGGATAAACGTCAAACAAAAGAAATTTTTACGGTCAAGGTTCAACGTTGTGGTTGTGATAAAGAGTCGAATGGTCTCCACATGTTGCATTAATTTAAGCCTAACTTTGATCGGAAAATTATCCTCATAAGCTCTTTACTGTACCATATTAAGTATATCTGTGTCAACAGACTACCAATATTTACCAGGCAAAAACTATACCAGATTTCAAAAGAGGGTAAGATAATAGGACCTTTTCAATTTAATTTCAATTTATTCACTAGTACTCGAATTTCTTAATGTTCTTTTATCGTTTTCATCCTGGCGCTTAATTAAAGATATTCATTTATTCATTCATTCATCATTCATTCATTCATTCATTCATTCATTCATTCATTCATTCATTCATTCATTCATTCATTCATTCATTCAGTCAGTCAGTCAGTCAGTCATTCGTTCATTCAGTTGGTCAGTCAGTCAGTCATTCGTTCTTTCATTCATTCATTCATTCATTCATTCATTCATTCATTCATTCATTCATTCATTCATTCATTCATTCAGCCAGTCAGTCAGTCAGTCAGTCAGTCAGTCAATCAGTCAGTGATTTATTCATTAATTCAGGCATTCGTTCTGTCAGTCAGTCAGTCATTCATCATTCATTCACTCATTCTTTCATTTGGTCTGTCTTTCGTTCGCTCGCTCGTTCAGTCAGTTCAAATTGTCTTACTACTGGGCTATTTCCATCATGGAAATTTTGGGATCCAATTAGCCCTATTAAAATGATACTAAAATGGTTTTCAATAAACAAATACCTCCCTTGTCAATGTTCGGTTTAATTTTTTTATTCGTTTCATACTTCACCGTTTGGTCTTTACTGTGACTGGCAGAATATCCCCAGTAAACCAATTGACTCTGTGTAAACTCATTAAAAGAAAGTACCGCCGACTCGGTTTCTGTGTGACATTCTGTGTAACAAGGAACTCAATAATCAAAAGACGAAAAGACTTCCAGCTTCTTAAGATTCCTTTTAAACGTCCCATCTATGGCGCATTAAGCTTTTATCTCCTGATGTTCCCAAACGTAACGTTTCTGGTGCATAATCCACTTGAAATTCTACCTAAACGGTTCTCCTTCAATAAATACCCTTAG
>OZ024891.1:13844457-13916957 GCA_964017195.1 Siderastrea radians | reverse complement strand
ATGCATCAGTGACCTTCCGGCAGAAGAAGCCATTTACCATAGAAAGTGTTTCCAGTATTTCGTTGGTGGTAGAGATTTTTCGATGTTGTGCGGCTTGACAAATGGAGAGCCGCCAAAGAAGCGAGGACGTCGAAGTGTAGTAGAAGACGAAAGCAATAACTCTGCGTTTCAGCACGTGCTTGAGTATCTAGAAAAAAACGATGACGAGACGGTCACCCTAGACGAGCTCTATGGAATAATGAAAGATGAAGCAGGAGATGATGGTGTGTATTCAAAGAGAACACTACAGCGACAGTTGGAGACACATTACAGAGACAGGGTAACAATTATATCAGTGAAACAACAACCACTTATAGTCACACTCAATAACAACGTTAACAAAATTATCCATGATGCGCATAAGAAAACGGAGAGCTGGAAAGATGTTGATACTTTGATTGATATCGTCAGTGAGTACATAAGAAATGACATAAAAAATGCAGAAAAACACTCCCAAGTATACCCAGACACAGATGATATTAAGTCCGTGGATCACAATCTCTCTGTCTTACCAGCATCCCTCCGTAGGCTTCTTGGTGGAATAATTAAAAGCAAGAATGCTGACTTACAAACGGCATCTATTGGCCAAGCCATTATGAGCGCCACGTGTC
Source organism: Siderastrea radians (assembly GCA_964017195.1). Classification (NCBI taxonomy): domain Eukaryota; kingdom Metazoa; phylum Cnidaria; class Anthozoa; order Scleractinia; family Rhizangiidae; genus Siderastrea; species Siderastrea radians. The sequence goes on along the minus strand of OZ024891.1, from coordinate 13,916,307 downwards.
CAAGAGGCTTCCTATCTCCTCTACAAGTTGGTCTGTGTGTGACATTAGACCACAAGTATGGGCGCCGTGATCTTATTGATCTTCTTAGTAAATTTGGTTTCTGCGCATCGTATTCTGAAGCCACCCTTTACAAGAAAAATGCGGCCATAGCGCAAGGGGTGGGCGTAGAGGAAGTTGCAGAGAACGCGGTCCTTCATTTGATAGCAGACAACGTGGACCACAACGCAAATACACTAAATGGCGAGAACGTCATTCACATGATGGGACAGATGGGAGCAGTTACCCCGGCGGTAGCCCATAGGAAGCATATTGCAAGAAACAAGATCTCACTTGAAGAAATCAAGAGAATAGGCCATCATAATATCATTTTCCAACGGGATCCCAAAGGAGCTCTCCAGCGCTTGAAATATCCCACCATCCGTCTGCTAGCGGAAGATATCGAGAACACCAAGCTGGATATCCTATGGCAGGTGTCTATGCACATATCTCAGCCTCGCCCTCTATGGTCGGGGTATATGCAGGTCTTGCACCATGAGATGCGCAACCCAGGGAAAAGTACTCAGCTCTTCTTACCGATGATAGACCTGCCGCCGAGTAGCCCTACATGCGTGCGCGCGACATTGGAGTATCTATGTGACGTAGCAGATCAACAAGGAGTTACACCTATTATCACTTTTGACCAGCAGCTGTACTGGATCGCACTCATGATCATTGAAGACCAGCCAAACAACAGCCGTCTGCGACGCATTGTGTTACTGCTTGGAGGATTTCACACGCAGATGAGTTTTTTAGGCGCGATTGGGTCGATTATGGATGGCTCTGGTCTGAAGGAAATGTTGACACAGGTGTATGCGGAAGGATCTGTCGACAAGATGTTAAGCGGTAAAGCAGTCGCGCGGGCAGTACGAGGTCACCTACTCATCGATAGTGCTCTCAACATAATCGCAACATCAGCTGCCCTCCGACTCCCTCTACCCTTCCTAACAGGTACACATTTAAATATTTCCTCTTCTATCATACTTGATAATACAAAATGATATTAACAAAAACTTGATCCATTTTCTAGACAACGCCGTTCCTCCTAGTACCGTGACTGGTCCGTCAGCTCCTCCCAGCAGTACCGTTGTTGGTCCGTCAGCCCCTCCCAGCAGTACCGTTGTTGGTCCGTCAGCCCCTCCCAGCAGTACCGTTATTGGTCCGTCAGCCCCTCCCAGCAGTACCGTTGTTGGTCCAGTGCCTCCTAGTACCCCTTTAGGTAAGTTGAAAAAAGGAAATAATTATGAAGAATGTTACCCGATATTAAAGTTTATTAACACTGCTTTTGCCCTTTCAGATGACGAAGATAATACCGCTCTCGTTGCGCGTATAGGCCTTCTGGTCAAAGCTGTCCAAGAGAAGAAATTAAGCCTGTATGAAGCCCTTGAGAGTAGTGCCGTTACAAAAATCAAGTCTGCCATTGACAGCTGGCGAGATATTATGGAACATAACCATCAAACCGCGAAATTATGGCTTCAGTACCAAAGGATGATCCAAATTCTGAGATCGTCTCTTCGTTCAATCAGAACGGGAGATTGGAAGTTGTACCTCAAAAGCTTGTGTGATATGCATCCGTATCTTGCAGCTGCCGGTCATAACAACTACACAAAGTCCCTGGCACTGTTTATCCCAAGAATGCAGGATCTTGAGCGTACTCACCCTGAAGTAAACAGAGCATTTATGAGTGGCTTATTTCCCGTGAGAAGAACAGAGGGCGCGTGGTGTGGGATGTTTACTGACTTGTTTATCGAGCAAGTTCTGATGGCCGGACTCAAGACAAGTGGCGGGCTGACGCGTGGACGTGGATTCAGTGAAAGCACCCGTCTCCTTTTCCTTCTTTCAAGGCCAATATGCTCAGAGATAAGCCAGTGCGTATTCGAAATTGCCGGATTATCACCAGATGATGAAAATGGCCATCGTGACCTGACAGCTTACCGAATTAACAGGGACATGTCTGACATAAGAAAACTGGTAGAGGTTTTCAACGAGCGCGGTGTATTCAACACGTCCTTCGCGAAACTTGTAAGCTTATCGACTGGACTAATTGCCGACGACTCCGTGAATGCTGATGATGCAAAGTCGGTCGGAGCTAAAATTCTGCAGTCAATGGTTGGTGAGACGGTATCTGCGTATTCGTTTTCACAGAAGAATCAAGTCAAGACCCTTGCCTCTGCTGTATACGTGAAAACGCCCTCTGGAGGACAAGTAGAGCTGGATCCACAACACTTGTATCAGCGCCTTCTTCTCATGGGCGTCGGAGACATCCCTCTTTCTGAATTACTCGGCTACGAACTGTGCTCTCTACCGGCCGCTCTTTTTGACAACTACATGCGCATGAGAACCGGCGACAAAGCAGAGCTAATTCACCATTTAGTCAAGCTCGTCCCTGAAAGTGTTGTTTCGACACTCCCCAGTACAGGCCTGCGGTATGTCATCGACGGAGGAGGGCTGCTACACAAGTTCGCATGGCCAAAGAATTCCACTTACGCTGAAATATGCACTCTGTACGTTCGACATGTGAGTAGCAGCTACGCCAATGTCACGGTGGTTTTTGATGGATACCATGGCCCCAGTGCAAAGGATGAAGCCCATCGCCGTCGATCAAGCAACGACGTTGGCGCAAAAGTGTCTGTCACCAAAGAAATGCGCCTGACGATGTCCAAGAAAGCTTTCCTTGGGAATTCCTCCAACAAACAGGCCCTCATCTACCTCCTCGCTGACGAAATGAGTCGAGCTGGAATCCATGTTGAGCACGCCACAGGAGATGCGGACTACAAGATTTGCCAGAGGGCTTGTGCGTATGCCCTAGGAAGTCCAGTAGCTGTCGTTGCAGAAGACTCTAATGTTTTCCAGTTGCTAGTTCACCACACAGATCCTGCTGCTAGTGATGTATACATGGTCGCTGCAAAACGAACTGTCTGCGCTAGCACCATCAAGCGCAGAGTGGATGTTCAGCTGTCAGAGTCACTTCTTTTTCTACATGCTGTTAGCGGTTGTGATACAACCTCAAGGCCACATGGAATCGGGAAAGTGGGGGTTCTGAAGAAATATGCTGCCCTGGCAGAAAGTGCTGCAACGTTTATGGCAAGCGAGTCTTCAAAAGTGGCCCTAGAAACAGCTGGCGAAAGGGCCCTACTCATCATGTATGGAAGCCAAGTAGATGATTTGAAAACTGCAAGGCTTCAAAGGTTTCAAACGAAAGTGGCCACAGCAGCTGGATATGTACCACCAGAGAAGCTTCCGCCGACATCAGACGCCGCCCGATTTCACAGTCACCGTGTCTTTCTCCAGGTACAAGCATGGAAAGGGAACGATCTTCCTCCCGAGGAGTGGGGATGGGCGAGATCCTCAGCCGGCCTTGTTCCTGTGCAGATGTCAGAGCCAGCAGCCCCAGCGCAGCTCCTGCGAAACATCAGATGTAATTGTGGTGGCAGATGTGATACACGATCTTGCACCTGCTTCAAGAACGGCCTTCAGTGTACTCCAGCGTGCGGCCAATGTAAGGGCATTGCGTGCCTAAACTCTCCGCAAGTGGATCGTGAGGATTTTGATGATGCTGCTGATGATGATATCTGAGACAACTGACACTGCAAACAATAATTGCTACGTGAACTTTAATTTCTTGTAGATTTATAAGTAGAATTACGAGTAGTGCAAACATATCAAATTTTGCCACATCCGAAAGAAAAAAAGGGAATGAGTTTCGTCAAGGAAGAGCTGCGGTATGATTTACTGGCTCACTTTTATAAAGCCCGCAAGAAACACATTTTAGTTAAGCAACAAAACGCATTTCCAGTGTCTTTACGGTCCTTTTTTATATGAGTGTGATTTTTGGAGAATTGATCACATCGAAAACTAGGAGCTGTGTCCTTGTAAATGGGTTTTATTGCTTTTATAAAATGATTTTACGCATGAAAAATAATGTTTAATAATCTAAGTATCTAGTATTTGGTATTTATTTGCTTTTCTGTGGAAAATGGTGCCTAATACATATCTAAATCAGCTTGACGGCGGCCATCTTGGATTTGGTGGCCATCTTGGATTTAACAACTTTAACAAAAATATGTTTTGCAAGCTCAGATTTCGATTCAATGCCGGTTTTACATGTATTGATAGGCAATAAACATGCCTAGAGGCTTAACTCCACCAAGTGTAATTGCGTAACTGTTTTATTTTGGTTTTTGTTCAAAAATGGCGGCCATCTTGGATTTGGCGGCCATCTTGGATTTTCGATGGTCGAAATAAAGAGGTTGCCATGGTCGGATTCGGGTGGATTTTTTATGTGTGCACTATTTAGACGCATATAAACAGATTTAAGGTGAATGGGCTTTGTTACAAATTTTGTCGAACCTAAGTCATTGGTTTACTGGACTATAAGATCACATTTTGCATTTTTGTCTTGAATTCCAACTTCGGACAACAATATACCCTTTTCTTAAAAGTGCTACTTCAGAGCTTTCATTTTAATGGTAACATTTTACATGTCGTTACGATTTTATTCGCATGGTCGAAATTTAGCATATGACCTTTTTAATGTGCGGCTAGACCAACCGGCTATCCAGACGAAATTTTAAGACTCATCTTTACATTATAGCCCATCACAAGTCGACTTCATAACAGTGAAATTGCTACAAATTGACCAGGTCATATTATGACGTCCACGATGTGTACTGAAGCTATGATAGCCATGAGGGACACCGTGGGACCCATTATTTCATCTTCATCCTCCAAGGGTTTATAACGAACCTACAAAATGACCATCTCCCAGTTGGCTTTTTAGCTCAATTGGTCAGAGCGCTGCACCGGTATCACTCATAATTGGGATGATATTCGTTACACTTAATTCTTCATCCCGCAGTTCTAATATATGATATCCATATATTCATTAATCGCTTCAAATTGATTCGAAATATGAATTGATGTAGAAGTACGTGTTTAATAAACGACGCAGAGATGCAAGCGGATACATTTTCAATGCCCTTTTATTTCCTTTTACCTTCAAATTGCAACTTTACTCGTTAAATTTACCTTAATTAAACTGTTAAATGGACACATATGGCCGGCCGAGATCAGCGACTGTCAGCAAGGTGCATGCTATGTTTTTTCTTTCCGTTTGTACTTTTCCTTGTGTTATGTTCGTTTTATTTCTGTTTTTGGTTTGTTTGTTTTGTTTTTCTCTTTTGTCATTTTCAAACCCTAATTACGTTATTGTTTCCCTAGTCATTCCTTTATAGTTAAATCCAGAGACAGTTTTCTTGGTATCCACGAACGATTACCTGTAAAAAAAAAGAAGAAGAAGAAATGAGTTTCCTTGTAATATCCATTTCTCTAAATAGCCTTTGACAAATCCACCGACTAATTTTCTACTGTCCCACAAAAAATATAAGGTAATTGTTGTTGTACTTGCTGTGGTGTTGTTGTTGTTGGCTTTTTTTAATTTTTATTTTATTTATTTATTTTTTTGGTTTTGCTCTGCTTTGCTTTGCTTTGCTTTGTTTTGTTTTTGTTTCGTTCTGTTTCGTTTCCTTGCAGTTTCTTGAAACACACGGGGTAGAGTTGGCGTGAATTGCAGCAATGGAATTTCCAAGGAAAAACAAATTTACGCCGTCACTAGTTTAGCTAAGTTAGACTAAGTTGGGCGCTGTTCTAACAAATCTCAAACAACAAGATGATGATAAAGAAATAAACTTAAGACTAAAAACCTGTGAAAATGACAGAGAAAGAAACAGACACATCTAGAAATGACATCGCTACAAGTCTCACGTAAGTTTGAGAGGGCACTTGCTGCCGTATAGTGTGAACTCACTGAACTCCTGAATTTTTTGCTGGCAGAGCATCAAACGCCCACTTCTCTTAGTCTTAGATGTCCCTTATACTTGGGTATTTCGCCGTCGCAAAATGCAAAAGATTTGGATGTCTAGCTAGTATTATAAATAAAGCAGTGATAGTTTAGACAATCAAATATGCTGGCACCACAATTAATTCGTAAGCCGTGAGCCATATTCTTGCGCGTGAAACGTGATCTGCTGGGTAGCCGGAAACCGTGATTTTTCGTGATAATTTTTAATGCAGCGATTTTATTTTGGCTACAACGTTATAGATAAAGTAAAGCGGCCTTCACACGTCAATCTAATGTTGGCCAACTCGTGTTGGCAAACACAAATTGGTGTGTGTGTGAACGACACAACAACATGTTGGCAAATTGCTGACGAGAATACAGACAAGTTCTACTTGTCGCCAACAGTTTGCCACCATGTTGTATTGTCGTTCACACACACCAATTTTGAGTTTGCCGACGCGCCGGTTGGCCAACATTAGTTTGACGTGTGAAGGCCGCTTAAGAGGCAATATTTTCTTTGACTGACCAAGAATTACGACCGTTCAGTTTTTTTTAAAGTGTGTAGGACTGTTATAACAACACACCTCACTCAAGCTGGTAGACAAACATGCTGCCGTACATGTCTCGCCCATTGGCATGCCCAGTGCCGGCCTGGCTAAAATCGCACTGCGTGGACCCACCATACTTGTCGTAAGTGTTCTCGGCGTCGTCTCCAGACCAGCAATTTTTCTCGTCTGCTCCGAACAACTTGTAGCCAAAGGACTTAGCCTTCGCTTTGCAGTAGTCGTAAATCGCATTGGGGCCCGACACACTGCTTACGTTGCTGTCAAATGAGTCCGGCAAGGCGTTGGTGGGGGATTTGTTACTATAGCAACCCATGAGCTTCCAGCCACCTGAAAAAAGTCGCGATCATTTAAAGTAATCTACAGAGTTGTCCAATTACTATGTTACAATAGTGGAGGAGGCTCGCTGGTGAGATGTGAGGGCATAGAATCTTAGAATAGCACATACCACAATAGTAGCAACAATTTTAAGTATTCCTGCTTTCCCCAGCGAGAGGTTAGTCCATGGCAAGGACGCTAAGTAATGTTTAATAGACGAGCAGGAGTGCCTTATCAAGTTTAAAACACGAGGCGAAGCCGAGTGTTTTAGACTTGATAAAGCACGAACTGCGAGTTTATTGAACGGCTTCAAAAACCTCAGATGTAGATCTTTTCATTCTTGCACTGATATTTAGATTTTGGGTTATTTTGGCCATGAAAATTGGACATAAAATTTAGCCGTGTCTTTATCAGATATAAAGACACTCATTAAACATTAATTTCCTTTGTATTTTCTTAATGAATTATTAATGAGTTTTTGAACTGTTCAGAAACCCCGGTTGGTACTCCCCTATATAAGCTATATAGATATGTGTCGCAGAATAGTGTATGGTTTTGAACTTTTCATTCCATTAAATGGGGTATCCATTTTGCCCCGTTTTGGTAGTGAGATCCCAGCGAGATCCTTAGATAGGTTCCTTTTTAGTATTCGATAAAATTGTCCTACGTAAACGTCCCACTAAACGAAGAATATGATTTACTAAAACTCAACTACTCGTTAAAGCAATTTTAAAAAGAAAAGAAATAAAAACGACCTGTTCACATAATTCTCAGGTTTTTGTTATTACCCCAAAAAGTCTATCTTTTTGTCGTGGGTAGAGGGTAGAGGGTTTCATGTCGAGGGTCGAGGGTACGTCATGTCGAGGGTCGAGGCTTTTTTTCTCATTTTTTTTAATTAATAAAGAAAAATTAAACCAAATTTAACTAAAATAATTCAATACAATTAAAGAAAAAAAAAACATTTTTTTAAGATACGGATTGCACGCGGGCATTAGATCTTTTTATACGTGGACATCGCCCCCAAAAAAGCGAGTGGGGGAGGGGTGAGATAGTGAATAGCACGTGGACATCCCACTTCGTTTTTAAAAACCTGATTAGTTTTCAAAGAATTACATTAAGAACCCATAGAAAGCTCATATTCGATCATAAATCAGATTAGACTTCCCGTGTTACTGTAACATCACGAAGCAAATAAATGTGACAAAAAAAGCGAAGAAAAAGCGCGATGTCTTTATAAATGGTTTGGCAACTGGGGTGTAATCCACCTGACAAGGAAACTCTCTTGACATGCCCAAGCTCCAGACAATAAAATTTCCCGGGCAGAATCGGTCACATTTACTAATTATATCTTCTACGTTTTGCCGACGGAAAATATCGGCAAGCAACAGTAGCCACCATAGTTCCATTCCGTAGGTTTCGTAGGTTTTTACGCAAGAAGTGATGGCAGGGGCCCGGGCAAATTGGAAAACAAACCTAAGGGAGTCGCGAGGTTTAAAAAACTAGAAATGGCCGCGATTTCCGGTGTCGGCACAAAATTGATATTTGAAGGCGCTTCCCCATATTGAAAGTATAGCAGTTTTTTGCTCGATTCGAGAATATGGATTCCTCTTCGAATCCACGAGTCGAAGAAATGTGACAAAAAAAGAACAAGCGCGATGTTTTTTAACTGGCTTCACAATATGAGGTGTAATCCAACTGTCAAGATCCAACTACTTAGTACAACGCGACGGAAATTGCTGTGGTTCTAAAGTGGATACATGATATTCAAATATCGATTTTTAATTCTCTTTCACAGAAACGAAGATCATGATCACCGACACCGGAAATCTCGACCAGCTACCGTGTATCATGAAAATTGCGCGGTTTTTGTACTTTCGATATTTTCCGATATTTTCCGTCGGCAAAACGTAGAAGTTATAATTAGTAAATGCAACCGATTCTGCCTGGGAAATTTTATTGTCTGGAGCTTGGACATGTCAAGAGAGAGTGTTGTTAAATGTCGCTGGTCGCGGGTAGCGACTAAAAGTCGTGGGTCGCGGGTGTGGGTCGTGGGTGCGGGTGCGGGTCACCGGGGGCGGGTAAAAATTTTTTTAAAAAATACAAAATAATAATAATAATAATAATAATAATAATAATAATAATAATAATAACAGCAATAATAATAATAATAATAATAATTACAAATAATCGTTTACTTTACGATTTTTGACCATTTTTGTTTTCAGGTTTTGTTTTCAACCGGTGCTTAGAGCTTGAAAGTATTGATCCCGAAATTCAAGAGAAGCATTGTCAAAAAACTTTCTTGAAACTCTCCCACAGACGTTTTTATCTATTTATCTATGTATTTATTTATTTATTTATTTATTTATCTATTTATTTTGATGTCCTATCATAAATCAAACTTGATCCAGCCGTTCTTCTGCACACCAGTCACTCCGGCTACATGGGACGCAAACGCTTCATAGCTACGAATCAGCGAATAAAATTGTTATCATTTATCTCTGTTCATGTGTCTTTTTGGGTCGTTTTGGAAGTAATTTGCGAAGACAGTTTCTCTGTGCCGATCCTGGTGCCGATTAAAAAATAAATGTCACGACACGAGCCAAACGCTCAAGTTTCAACAACTTTTTATTTGTGTCGCGCCAAATGTACACAGACGAGATAACATTATCTGAACAACACAAAACTGAAAAATTATAAAATTTGAACTGGAAGAATTTAATAATTGAAACCATATGGTCTGTTTCAGGTGTTCATATACACTAGTTTATCTCCTCGTTTCAAAGTTTATTTCGAACTTGTTCAGCAGACTTTGTACTTGGTCGAATTACCGAATTTGATAAGATCAGATTACGTCTGGGTGGTGTCAAGGCTATTTGTAAGAACTGCACTCACAATCATGTTTTCCTACTTTTCTTACCAAAAAAATAAGAAAAACCAAAGCGCAAATTATCCCAAAGGTGGTATGACGAAGCCCTGGAAATAGTCTGCGTGGCAGGCGCGGAAACATTAGGGAAAGGGGAGAAGAGCGCGTGAGGAAGGAGGGGAGGGGGGGTGTCCCCTCCTCTTTCCTGTCGCGTCTCGAACTTCGCCCTTGCGAATAATTAACGGTTACTCGCTTTCCCTTAATCCCCCTTTCCCTCCCAGCCCCTTCCAGGAATTGTTCATTTTTTGTTTTTTTTTTGTCTTTTTTGCTTTTATTATCATGTATTGCTATTTTTTATTACATTATCGTTTTTTTTCACGACTTTTACCCACACCCGCACGCGCACCCGCACCCACTACCCACACCCGTGACCCACGACTTTAAATCGCTACCGCGACCCGCAACACTCGTCAAGAGAGTTTCCTTGACAGCTGGATTACACCCCATGTTGTGAAACCATTTATAAAGACACCGTGCTTTTTCTTCGCTTTTTTGGTCACATTTCTTCGCTTCGTGGTGTTATAGTAACACGGGAAATCTAACCAGATTTATGATCGAGTACGAGCTTTCTGTGGGTTCTAAATGTAATTATATGAAAACTAATCAGGTTTTTAAAAACGAACTGGGATGTCCACGTGCTATTTACTATCTTACCCCTCCCTCACTTGCCATTTTTTGGGGCGATGTCCACGTATAATCCGTATCTTAAAAGATTGTTTTTTTTTCTTTAATTATATTGAATTATTTTAGTTAAATTCGGTTTAATTTTTCGTTATTACTTAAAAAAAAAATGGGGGAAAAAACGTTACCCTCGACCCTCGACAGGAAACCCTCTACCCTCTGCCCTCGACAAAAAGATAGACTCTACCCCAAATAGGGAGTAATTGTTCGCGTTTTGGCCTTAAAAAGAGTATCAATTTTGAAATTCTTAATCCTTAAGAAAGGTCGGGGTTTAAGAACCTTTGCGGCACGCACCTATCGTAAATTGACGAAATTACCCTCCTCCCCCCCCCTATCAGAAACCAGGAAGGGGGTCGTTAGATTCTCGCGATATGCTGATATATGTGCGAGTTTAAAGGGTTTGAGCCGTTGTTGCCTGGAGTAGACCTTGCTTTCACTGAGTGTAAAATAAAGTGTTAGCTTTGGGAGATAATCTCAGGGCCGGTGACTCCATCTATAACTGTGTCCTGTCAAGCTCTCATATCATCATATTATGTTTTGTTGAGAGTTCGGCGGTTTATGACTTGCACAAAAATAGTCTGAGGGCATTAAAGGCAATATTTATGCTTGTTCGGAAGCGACTGCGAGTCGAAACTCATTTATCCCAGGTGCAACTATACCAATCGCGTGCTCAAGATAATTGCGATCACGCGATAAACGTTGAGACGACGCCAATTCAAATTCCAGTTAACCGTTTTAGCAGCATGTGGTTTTCATCCGGTTTGTCCCTTAGTTAATTTGTGCTAATTTTAATTTCTCAATTGAATCACCTATAACGTTGTTAATAAAATTGCGATCTTTTGATAACAAACGAGTCGCTGCCAGTTAAAATCTCGATCGGCGTTTTTACGACCTGAAGTGTTTTCATTTAAATTCAACTACTGGTTTGCCCCTTTGTGAAACCTAATTATTGCTAACTCCGAGGACTGAAGCTTACCGCTGTTGTCTTTCGTGTAGACAGCCATTGATTCTGACGCAAAGTAGCCCATCTTGTTTCCATATTTATTTGTGGCGCACTGTCCGGATGCACCATACATGTCATAAGTGTTGCCGGCATTTTGACCACTCCAGCATATCTTGTCATCCAAACCGAACACGGTGATTCCCTTTTGGTCTGCTGTTTCCTTGCAAGCCTTCAATTTCCTATTTATGTATTTTTTGCTCCCCACGCCCCTTACAGTTTCGCCCAATGCTCGTCCTCGGTTTTGATAACATCCCACGGCCTTCCACGCCTCTGTTATTTAAAAGAAAAAATAATTATTTATTATTTCTTTGATCTGGCCAGTAATGAAGAAATATATATATTTTTCATCCTTGACATGGTAAACAAGACAAAAATATGTTATTAAACTTCGACTCTCTCGGCTCTCTTGTTACACCGAACGTCATTAGAGACCACTCATGAGCTGATTTCACTAAAACGAAGTGCAAAATTAATCTTCTATCTTGTGAATAAGAACCATTGCGGGAGCGTATCTAAGCGTGTCATGGAAAACGTACGGCAAGTTGGATGCGTTGAGTTACTACTACAAAATACATATGAAAATACGAACTTTATCAACCCACTACCAAAGTTTCTGACTTTTTCTCCATTTGGCGACAGTATGATTTGACATATCGATGAACTTGCAATGTGCTTTAAGGTTTTGTAAGTTTTCTTTTGGTGTTGTTGTTTAATGCAACGTTTTAGCTCTTTTTTTGTCCTTACATTCTTATACTGCTATAGCGTTTAACTAGTGGTTTTGATTAATTTTGAGTCAACTTTGACGTTTTCTTTAGTTTTGGATAAATCAACAAAACCAAGGTGGTAACGCCAAGGATTATTCGAATATTACGGCATAATTTCTTTGTCATGTATAGCTAGCCACCACTCCATGTTCTGGGCTTTAAAGAAAACAGTTTTTGTCAGTCTATTCTCCAACATCAAGGGTTTAGTGGTTACTATTGTATCTATAAAAGTTATAATTAAAATCTCCTTTTTTTAGTTACCAAAAGTAAAACAAGCTAAAAGTGAAAGCAGCAGCCACAAAAAGCAAACTTCAACATTCGTCAATGATGTATTCTTAGCGTATCTACAAACAACATAGGGAGTGGTGGTTCACAGAGGTCAAACGCACGACGCATGTGTAGTTCGCGCCATTATTTTTTTCAACGAAAATACAGACCCAATATCGAGAGTTTCGTTTAAACGGCAAAACTTAACGCTGTTAAAAATGTAAGCTTTGTACGTTAAGTGTGGGTTCAAAATCAAGTAGCTGGCCGTCCATAACTTTTATCAGTGCGAAATTCAGTTTGTCGGGACGTTTTAATTTGTCAATCGTTTTCGTACTTATAACACAGGAAGCAAAATTACTGAATGCTGATTGGTTGAGATAGAGGGCATTTTTTTTCTTAATTTTGTTTCGGACGAGGGCAAAATTACTAATTCCTGATTGGACAAGCGCCAAAGATACTCGCATTTGATAGGCTGAACGCAAGAGCGCGCCTTTTGCATTTTGAAGGCGTCTTGAAACGAAAAACGGATTTTGAGTTGTTCCACACAAAGATCGCTTCAAACTTTGACTTTTAACCGGGTTGGTTGGTGAAAATCGTTTGGAATCGGGTGTTTAAGCTTGAAGAGAAGTTCCAAAAGCTGAACCTATATGTGTTACGGGAAACAGCAAATGGTTATTGGTTTTAAAACAACTGAAAACTTTGGAGCGACGTAGTGGATAATTTTTCCAGCGAGATCTAGAGGAAGCTTCGCAACTCAGGTGAATAAAATTTATTTAGTTTGAGTTTTAAGTGTGTTTTGTCAATGAACTAGAGATGTATTTATCTCTTAAGATGTACATAATGGTCAGTCTTTCTTGTTCTATGCGCTAAGCAACAGTTAAACTGCTTGTGTGGTGAATTGTTTGGAGTACTTTAATTCTGAGGGACGGCTGATTGTGTTTCAACGTAAGTGGAAAGTTTCTGAAAATGTTGCCCTCTGTGTTATAATGTAAGCAAGTAATCGCATTGAGTCCTCGTAGAATTAAGGATAAACTTCACTTGTATTTTCAATTGATTCTACTCGGCCTCGTGCGATTACATACTCTAATTTCACACTCGTAAACGTTTTAAAAACTGATTGAAACTTCAAGGCTCTAAAACATCGAACGTGACGTAGCTGTGGAGGTGGAGGATGGAGGTTCACAACGGTCGTACGCAAAAAACGACACTTCCAATTTACGAGCTCGATGTTTGTAGGAAAACGTTGCCGAAAATATTCCTACAAACAGAATTTTGTGCCAAGAGGGGCCGGATATTTTCACAGGATAACCCTTCAGTGCGAGAGCACTGTTAGCATTTGGGTCATGTGACAAAAAAGCCTAAAATACATAGCCAAAAAAGAAAAAAAAAAGGAAAAAGCTTAATATTTAAAATCTAAAACCTAAAAACTAAAATCTAAACTCTAAAATCTAACGTCTAAAATCTAAAATAAAATAAAATAAAAGGGGATAAAAATTGTTCAACTCAAGCATGTTAAGGCATGGCTCAGAGCCTAATTTGCATAAAATCTGAAAACAGGCATAACTTTCAAGAGATTTACCAAAAAAATCTCCTACTTGGCAGCAGTATAAATATTAATGACCTTAAACCAACGTTCCCTTAAAGTGTTGAATATTTGTGTCACGTGAACTCTTATCTTTGTTTACTTACGCGAAAAGAAAATTAAAAATGGGCCACTGAGATGGCATATGATGGATACAAATTGAAATGTCAACGTGTTTGTATGGTTCTCTTTTATTTGAATCTCTCAGGAATGGTTGACTTCGATGTACAGTTAAGTTAAAGGGGTATTTTATAAAAAGGGTCACGTCACACACCTTTCTCCTTAATATCTACTTAATAAAAGAATCATTTTCATCATTCAGGACACGGATTGCCTCCACGTAGTAAGACAAATGATACAGAATGCTTTTTTTTCTGGCTAAAGTTAACCCTCCTTGGCCCATTTCAAAATATATTTTGCCCTAATTATGACGTCATCAGAGACGTGACCACAACAAGTAAACCTTAAGGCATTTAAGGACGTTTAATCCTTTATGCTGTATCTTTTAAGTGATCTCTAGGACATAAAAAAACATTGTTTCCAAAAGGAAAAATAACTCCCTTCGCAGGGGGTCTAAGTCAAGGAAACAAGCCATGCCTTAACATGCTTGAGAACACATGGAATGTTCGTTAAGCTGTTTCCTGAATAAAATTCTAGAGTTTAGTTTTCTAATGTCTAGTGGTAAAGAATCAAAATGTAGGGCAGCTAAAAAATAAAAGCTTTGACAGCCAAACTCCAGTTTTATCTTTGGCAGCTGGTCAGGACAAATAAATGCCAGCTACTTCTTTTTGAACACATACTCAACGTGAAAAGGTTTTGAGCTACAGAGCTTAACTTGAACGTTTTCAGAAACGAAATGAAGTTTTGAGGTTAAAGTGAAACTTTTTTCTATATTTTTTAACAATTATGTCGAAAACTGCGCATGCGGTGTGTGCTTGATCGCTGTGAAGAGTGAAGGGACCTTAAATTGTTTCAAGTCAGGAAGTTTTGAACCAGCAGTGCAACTCACTTGGGCATGCGTCAGTATTGCATTCTTTGGTAGATGAGGCGGGTCCCAGGCTGCTGCAGTCTTCTCCTCCATTGGAAGGTGGAGGATTGGTGCAAGTTCTTGTTCTTGTTTGTACTCCACCTCCGCAAGTCTTTGAACATGCGCCGTAAGGTCCCCAAGCGGAGTAGCCACCGTTTACTATAAAAAGAGAAAACGGTGAGGCTCTGAGATACTTTTAAGTTGTAAACATTAACAATTCGTTGGTAAGAAAAGGAATTCCGTGATTATGCAGCAACTGTAATTATACAATTATGTAGTTTTTACTGTTAATAGATTCCAATTTCTCTTTCTATAATCCTTTCACCAGCACTTCGTATGTTTGCTTTGGTTTATCTATACATCGTGCCTTTTCTTTCACTTCACAAGTGTGATAGCACTCTAAACTGATCAACGTCATAGCTTGTTGGTGGTGAATCTGCACCGAAATCGCAGGTCTCAAGCTCAAATTTACAAAGATATTTGCAGTAGTTAGAACGAGATAAACAGAAAGTGCACGAAACAGTAAATTTACACTAGTGGAAAGAGTGGTAACAACGAGACAAATACATAGAGCCTAGAAATAATAACAATAGTAGACAGACAGACAGACAGACAGACAGACAGACAGACAGAGACAAGTTTAAAGTGCACATGAAGTGAAATTTTACCAGCACTTTTTTTCACGTTTTTGCCTAGTTTATATTCTCCTTATTTCATTTTTAACTTTTTTCCCCTTGTGCGCCAAGCGTATCCACCATTTTTCGCTCTTTGAAATTTGCACTCCCGCGTCTGAAATTTGCGACATTCTTCGCGCGGCCAAAAAGTCATTGTGACGTCATTCGTGTGTTTGATCGTGGTAATCAACATGGCGGAGAAGGGAAAGAAGCGAAAACCAGGGAAGTTTTGTGCGGCTGGCGGGCCCAACCAAGTGAGCTGCACAAATACAAATGCAACCCCAGGTGTATCAACGCATCTGTTTCCCTCTGACGAGAAAGTCAGAGAGCAGTGGTTAAAGTTTGTGCATAAACACCGACCTGATTTCGTGCCCACGAAGACTTCGGTGTTATGCTCCATTCATTTCACCCCGGACTGCTTTACTCGAAGGTTGGATCTTACGAAATCGCAGTATAGCTCATCAGGCCATCGTCATTTAATAAGAGGGTCAGTTCCGACGATAGATGCGGCAGTAAACCCACCGGACGAACCGAGTTTAACAGATCGGGAGCGTAGGATGGTGAGTAGAAATTATTGATTATAGGGAGTGTTTCTCCCGAAATCTTTCAATCTTTGGGCATGCATCAGTATTGCATTCTTTGGTGGACGAAGCAGGTCCCAGGCTACTGCAGTCGTTTCCTCCATTAGAGGGCGGGGGATTTGTGCAAGTTCTTGTTCTCGTTTGTATTCCACCTCCGCACGTCTTTGAACACGCGCCGTAAGATCCCCAATCCGAGTAGCCACCGTTTACTGCAAAAAATAAAAGCAACCATGAATTAAAATGCGATACCCTGTTACCACTAACATATTTTATAGACTCAAAAGCAAAAGGTTTGTCCTAAAATAATAAACTACAACCTTAGCCATTCTCGTTGGGAAGGCTGTTCAATTTTACATTTTCTCCTGTTTCCCCACCCCCTCCCCCCTCCCCCTTTACAATGTTGGATCTAAACGGACTTTTGTCCTCCGGTATTGTATGGGAAACATTCAACATTGAAACAGGGGGTGGGGAGACCGGAAAATAGGGAAGGCGAGTAATTTATAATGGAATATTAAGACACGATCCATAAAACCTTACCAAGTTTCGGTTCATCGTCAAATCTTCCCAACAACGTATGACAAAGATTGTACAAATGGGATAAATTTTACTTTGGCACAACCTCAAAAATGACTTTTTTAACCTTTTTTTTTTTTTGTGAAATAGCTCGTATTTTTTATCCATTATCAACTGACTTTTATTTATTGTTAATTGTTTACCTGGGCAGTTTGCGATGTTACATTGCATAGTCTCGCTGTTAGGCCCCAGGCCAGAACAGTCTGCCCCTCCAGGTCCCGGGGGAGGATTGGTGCAGGTACGGCTTCGTGATTGTTGTCCAACTCCACAACTTGAAGAGCACTGGGACCAAGCACTCCAACTAGTGTAGCCGCCATTCACTAAAGAAAACAATTCAGAGATTTGTAGCCTAATTAGATAGGTAGAGTGCTTGGACGGCTCGTTGGTTGATCGTTCTGTCAGTAGATACGTAGATAGGAGATAGGTACACAAGAAGGTAGGTAGGTAGGTAGGCAGGCAGGTAGGAAGGTAAGAAGGTCTTGTGCAATTTATTGGGGGCCTTGTGCGCCACATGGCGTGAAAACGCCTAAGTAAGTAAATAAGTAAGGTAGGTACGTAAGATAGTTGGTTGGATGGTTGGTTGATTGGTTGGTTAATTACTTGGCCACTCATCACAGAAAAGGAGGGAAAATTCTAAAACAAACTAAGAGTTAAAAAAGGTGTTAAAATTTCTTACATGTTTCGCAGCCGTAAAACTCCACCCGCAGCGCTTGGTAAGCGAACCAGGACTCAGGAATGATCCGTATGTACCTTGCACTAATTGGTGGGATCAGCTCATGACTCACGATGTTTATGCGATCCGAGTTTGCTTTAAAAGTCTTAAAAAAGAGAGAGAGAGAGAGATGTCATATTAAGTTGTTAAATGCATTGCACAGTTTTGTCACGTCAGTGTTATGTGTTATTCAACTGATTGCGTTTTAATCTTAAGGCTATTTGGAAAATCTGGTGTAACAATCTTGTTGTCCTTTCTTGAAGAGACCATTTACCAGTATATAAACCTCAAGAGGTACCCTCTGTGCCAGAGACTTTTCTTGCGCGCTCGAACACGGGCGAACTTTAGGATCTCATGTGTTTTTGTTTTGTTTTGTTTTTAGAAAGGCCATAGCAAACATAACGCTTCACGCTGCACCTTTCGCCTCACGGAATTACAGGAGAGATCACAAGTTTACCTTGGTGTGTGATTCTGGTTGGTATTGTTGGAAGGACGAGCCATCACTGCTGTATCTCAGCGAGAAGCTCTTGACCCAACGTTCTGCATTGTAGTAGCCCTGTGTTGAAATGCCACCGACTTGTGTCTCCTTCCCAAAGTCGACCTGAAGCCACTGATTGTGGTCTCGATGTAATGGTATCCAAGCTCCCAGACGACCGGCAGCTCCCTTAAAGTGAAGCCTGGCGTTCTCAGGTCCATATGCTGCACCCAACTGTGAGGAAGCCGTTAACGCCGAGTTTGGAATTTTGCCGCTTTCCATTCCCAGTGGCTTTCTGCAACTAGGAATCTTAGGAATTGAAAACCCTGTGAAATTAAAAGAAATTTAAACTCATGGATTACAAGGGAAAGAGTGTGGAGGCAAGGAAGATTTGCACATGTTCTTGTCTTCGTAAAATGCAATTGGAATAATGATATGTTCATAACTAACCCTTGTGCAAAATAAAATTTCCATGTTTCGTGGAAATCATCAAACTCAAATCACTACTCAAACCGCAGACACAAAATAATGTACAACAAATACAAAATGACAAATATTGAAAGGAAAGCTCATTAAATTGTTATTGTATACCTTCCCTTTTAAAAAGAAATCGTTTGCTGGGAATGAGTTATACTCTAATTCTCTGATTTATATGTAGTATAAGGAGGAAAGACGCTTTAAAAACCCCTTTGAATTATGGCAAGTAAATGCGATTGGATATAGCTCGAATTTTGTCGTGCGTTTCTTGTATTTGTTTTGTTGTAATGTAGCTGTCTCGTCTGTTTCGGCATTGTCTGCGTGGCTAGTTTTTTTCTCTGTTATCTGTTGGCACTAACATTAATAATTTAGATTTTTTTAACTGGTCAGTTTTTGACATTGGTCCCACCTTAAAAGGTTGTACCCAACCATGAAAAAAATCTCCTAAACGAACTCAACGGCAATACCTCACCTGATTTACAACCATAGAAATCAGCCCTCAATGAAGTCCAGCCGTAGTAATCCGTTGGGTGGATTCGTACGTAGCGGCAAATGATGGGATTCGCCAGTTTATGGCTCACAACTGTGAATTGGTCAGTGTTACCATCGAAAATCTTAAAAATTGAGAATAGCATACTTATTGCACAGGTCTCATCATGAAATGATTAAATCGACGATTACTCCTCGATCGTGTGCGTATGTTGGATATGAGGTGACAAATAACGGTAAGTATTGGTTATATAGTCACCTTAGTATATCCGATAATCGCAAGTGGAATAATTGTCTTATTAAATTATTAGTAATCGTTGCAATTTTTTAATTTTTGTTATTATTTTTTTTTTCAATTGCTTGGACGACTCTTTTGCTTTTCATCGAAAACTTTTAAACACCCAGGCCTCTGTTATGATATCCCATTTCCTTATGTGGAGTGATCCAATGAAAATGCAAGAAATTTAAAAACCGAGATTTAGAAGTTAATAATTAAGATGCCCCTTTAAAAGTAATTCCCACTGGAATCCGCCAAAAAAAAAATCTGGAAAAATTTGCGTTTTGTTCAATCGCTGTGCAATTTAGAAAGTTGCGTACCTATAAAATATCCCAATCTCCTGGCAAGTTTGAGCTAGGATGCTTCAATATGGCCTACATGAGGCATTTTTCAAAAATGTGTTTGGAGTTTTGAAATATGGCGTCCTCCGGGAAGCGATCAGGATTCATCACTGATGGCACTTTGAGGGTTTTAGAAACGGTAGACGAAGCAGGCAGTGAAAATGAAGAAATTTCTAGCCATTAGGAGAGTATTCTTGATCATCAACTTGCAAAGGAAAGCGACGAAACGAGGTAAGAGTTGTCTAAATGGAATGGTTAACACTGAATCAACTGACTCTGAATATTAAAAAGTCAAATTTTATTATTTTCAAATCACACAAAAAACAGTTGATTAGACAAATGAATCTTAGATTAAGCGGAAATGAATTGCAGAGAGTTGAAGAAAGCAAATTTCTAGGAATTATAATTGATCAACACCTAACTTGGAAGAACCACATTGATTATATCACCAAAAAGATTATAAGAACTACAGGTTTGCTTTGTAGGATTCGTTTTTACGTAAACCAAACCCATTTGAAAATGTTATATAATAGTTTGATTTACCCATATCTTCATTATGGAAATATTGTCTGGGCCAATAACTACCCCACAAGGCTTGACAAGTTGTTTAAATTACAAAAGAAAGTATTGAGAATTATAACGTTTTCACCATACACAGCACCATCGCTTCCACTCTTTACACAGCTGAATCTTTTAAATATATACCAAATTAATGATTTCTTAATCGGCTCCTTCAGTTTCAGTCTTAGCAATAATTAAAAGTACTTCCACTCTATTTTAGTGACTTCTGCTTAGAAAATGCGCAAGTTCATGAATATAATACTAGAAACTCAAAGCAACTTCATAAAACTTATAACAGAACAAATTACGGAAAATATTCGACAAGAAACAAAATAATTGACTTTTGGAATAGAATACCTTTGTTCATCAAACACTCAGTGTCTTTAAAAATTTTTAAAAAGAAACTGAAACAATATATTTTATCCTTAGCAGCGATAGCTCAGTATAAATAAAAAATAAGAAATTACTTAATTAGAGTGATCTTAATATTGTACATGTATAAAATCTTACTACTGTAATCTTACTACCTGACTGATACAAATTGAATGTATTTTTTTTGATAATTGTTACAAAAGGGGGACTACTTTGTAAAAGCCCGTGAGGGTTTCTATAGTCTTCCTCCCAAGTTATTAAATTAGTATTCATTCTAATGTACTTAAATCACTTCATGGGAAATAAACATTCATTCATTCATTCATTGCGTATGTGACTCTGCGAACACGCACGTGGTCTGAACTGCAATGAAATGCTGTGTAGAGCCGCTTTTTACCTTCAAAAACTTGCTTCACTCCTTCGAATAGACACCTGGAATTATATTTGAATATGTAGCGATGAATATATCCGGAGGAAAAAGGTTTTTGGAACGACAGAGAAAAAATCGTTTACAATCTTCAGGACGCGTAAACAAATGTAATCTGAAGCGACGCTTCGGGCCACGTTTCTCCGTGTTCACTGACATGCCGGTCAATAATAAATTCTGAAATATTCTGTATTCATTCTTTTTCAGCCACATTTTCTGGAGATGTTGCAATATGATACAGAACAGTTTAGCATTCAAGTTTTTCTTGTAACCACAAATCATTTTGAAGTAAAGTGCTTTTTATCAGAATTTTGTGGTCAATTTTCTCAAATGCATGCTAATTTATGCACAGTAATTAAAATATTATGGGCTTCTGTAGGTAAAAAAAATTTATTTTGGAAAGCTTATTCAATACCCTTAAAAATGAGGTATAGCTCTTTACACAATTGTAAATACCTGGTGAGAAAATAAATTTTAAAAAATGTGGTCATTTTTCACTGTTTTTGCCCATCCGGTTAAGAAAAAACAACTTGAATAGCAAAGAACATCACGGGATCAGATACAATGCGAACTATTTAAATTTGAATAACTGAAAATTGCCTATTTTGCTTTACATATGTAATGAAAATTGGCCCACCAAAAGAAAGAAGAATTTATTTTTCGATCCATTAACGATGCCCTAGTTTCGAAACCCACCATACTGACAATACTGTTTTCTTTACCAGAGCACTTCACAGTTATTTGGGTTGGCCAACTTTGCTGTTAAGGCATTTTTTTCCTCTGGGCGAAGTTAATACCATCAAAAATCTTGTCAAGGAATTTTTTTTTACTTTGGGTCTTCTTGGGCCAGAGAATGGGGATTGGTTCGGACCCTGCTCCTTAACTCCTAAAAAATATGGAAGCTATAACAACCAAACCTAAAAGGAAAACTCAAACAGCGGCTGTCTTGGATTCGCTATTCGCCATCCGCCACCTTTGATTTCATAATTTTTCCATAACTCACAAAAAGCATCCAAATTGACCAAAAGCTGTCGGAGTTTTACGAAAAAAGAAAACAAAAGCCTGTCAAAATATGGTTGAAATTTGGTTGTCATATTGACATAGGACCTGATGAACAACGACACGTTAAACCAAACTCTTCCCAGAGGAAATTAAACAAAGTCACCAAGTTCACCGCTTCTCCTGGTTTGAAACTATTTTGTACTATCGATAAAATAAGTGTAGTGCACTGACTCCATGTAAAAGGTTCAAAAACTATATGAACTGTTTCAATTGAATTTTAAATAGGCGAAAAATTTCCAGACTTAATTAGATATTTTGGACTTTAGCTGATGCTAAGACATCCCACTAAAAAGGCTCTTTATAATAGGCCACTTAAAATAAGGATAACAATAAATATAACAATACCTTCGGATAGTCGCCTTCCATGTAGTATTTGAAGAAAAGTCCATCGTAAGAGTAAGACAAGCGGTATTTTGTAACCCACTGTGCAGCGTCTTGCCTTCCCTGAGTGGCAACTATAGTCACTTTTGCCCAGCTTCCAAAGTTCACCTGAAACCAGCTGTCCTTGTTAGTGAGGTAATGAGCACCTGCCGTCGCCCAAGCACCATATCGTACTGGACTGCGCACTTTCTGAAAATGAAGTCTTCCATTCCCGGGTCTATGGTGAGTGTCTACCATACTTGAAGCTTTCACCTCCGAGTCAGGAATTGCATAGCTCTCTAATCCCAGTCCTTTCTCGCAAACTGGGGGTTGCGGGGTGGTAAAACCTGAAATTAAAAAACATGGCCCGTGACTTAATAAACTTGCAACAAGGTCTATATAAATGCACAAATACTGACTTGTTCAATGTAATGCACGATGCACGAAATTCAAAAATAACCATAGTCGAACCTCTCTGTGCGATAACGCCCTGTAAGCAACCATCTCTCCTAAGGGACCACCTATCTTAAATACCAAAAATTTTCCAGACAAGTCCCTACAGTTGAAATTTCTCGGATCACGCTTAAAAATCCAGGATGTGTCGCGGGATTCTGGGCGATGCGACCACTTGACATGATCCATCTCATTGCGGACTCAAATTGGATCATGCGATGCGGAGCAACCCCTATATATACACGTCGTATTACTGTTATCTGTCTCTACTGGTCTATGCAACTTTGACATATCATTCGGTGTTGAAAATTACTCACACTGAAATCTTATCGATGAACTGCCGGATAGGTTCTTCTGAATAGGGCAAAAAATCATAACCAGGTAAAGCAATGAACTTGCATTTGCATGTATATTGCTGTCACGCCATGATCCTCAATGACTTCATTTTTTTTACGTGCACAACAAGATATGTTTTGCAAATGAATCCGAGAGCTTATTGTCTTGCTGGCATATCGTGGGATAATGCCCTTCGTTGAAAGATATCTTCTCAAAATCTCACACCTTCCAGTGAAGCGTCGTTTCTAGATAGGGCGAATGCTTAGTTTTTGGAGATTTTATCCTGGGATGTGCCAAAGGCCAATTTCTCGTTTAAAACCTTTCCTTACCTGATCGGCAGCCATATAACTCCATCCTCAGTGAAATCGCTCCATACCACTTAACAGGGTGAAGGCGGATAAAGCGGGCAATGATTGGCGGGTCAAATGTGTTTTTGACAACACTATGCATGTCGCTGTTGCTGTGGAATACCTGCGATTACAAAACTGTATTAACGTATTGTACCGACTCTGCTGGCAAGGGCTCTCCCTTTTAAGAAAAATGGCATTTCGATACACTGTGCAGGTATAAAAATTCCTTGAATTTGATTCGATCGTGGGTAGTCGCGTATGATACCTCATTAATTTGTACATCTCATCTTGTAACTATATTGTCACCTTAGCAAACGCGCACCGCGTTACAAGAAATTTAACCAAGCGTGGAACATAGCGCGAAGCTTAAAGGGTCTTGTATTGCTTGTAAATATCTGTGTGCCTTGTGTCTAGTTAAGTCATGCTAAAATGTGGCAAACCTGACAAAGGGATGAGTACTCTGATCCCAAAAAAAAAGCCATATCTCCAAAACAAATATAATAATAATAATAATAATAATAATAATAATAATGTCTCGCTGATCGTCCTCACAAGGTCAGTAAGGACGCAGCTCGACAAGGTCGGACAGAAAGCATATATAGGCGCCTTCTCGCATTTGAGTCTGAAACTCACCCTGACAACGTCATAATTAGCTTGCTTAAAAAATATGTAAAAGCCTCCATCCAGGCTGTAAGACACCATGTACTCAGTCACCCATTGAGCTGCTTCTTGTCGACCCTGAGTTCCGACCTTTGTCACCTTTGTAATATCACCTAAATCTATCTGAATCCACTGTCCTTTGTCCGGGTACAGGGCGGTCCATGCTCCAGTTTTTCCACCGCCTGCCACGTGACCAAGCCTGGCGTTGGTAACGCCATGAGCATCATTGACCTGAAAATAAATTGATGAAAGGTTAATGACTAATTACGAATTAATTTAGCTTCGTGGGCAAATGGGTTTGAAAATTCTGGGGTTTGCGGGCAAGTGCTTCCTTTTCTACCCTTTCCTGAAATGTGAAAAATGCTTTAAACTCGCGGAAAAAAACCTAAGGAAACGCTTGCTACGCATGCTAGAATTGATTAAATTTGGTTACCTGGGATCCCATTTCTTTTCTGAAACATTAAATGCGGGAACATACTTCCCGTCACAGCTTTACAAGTACTGTCATTCTTTCAATTTAGCATTTTGATTTAATTTTATCAAAGTAACTGAGGGCAACAAAACAAGCCTAAATTTTGCAAATGAGTGAAATTAATTCGCTTCTTAGGCTATCAGACCTTTGACAATACTACGAGAAATTTTGTTCTTCCTCTATATAATATTACTTGAAAATTAAGCATGTTCTTGATTTAACTGCATGGTTGAGTGGGCGGGTGAAGGGATGGAAAGGTGGCTGGATAGATAGAAAATAGATAGATAGAAAACTTTAGTTAACCACGGAAACTTTGTTCAAATACTACAATACATTGCACTTTCGTTCTTCCCAAAAGCCGTGAATTACAATGTTAAAGCAAAGCTTTTAAAACTAGATACAAATTTACATCAATATATCAAATATCGTTGTATGAAACATCGTTCAAATAAAATGTAAACTGAAAGTCGATAGAGAGATTGAGAGATTCTAATTTGTTCTTGAAAGCTTTCATGGATATTTAATTTCATATCGTCTGGTAAGGAATTCCAAATTTTCGCCCACAGTGTAGGCAAAGCTTTTCCGGTATTAATCTGTTCTAACTACCGGTAAGGCTAGATTTCGCCTTGAAGTCATAAGATTATACACCGATCTCCGAGCATTATTCGAAAAGATGTCTTCTGAATAGGCTGGGGTCATACCATTCATAATTTACGTTATAAGAGCTTTTTGTTTGTTTCTCCTTTCTTTGAGATTGGACTAACCAAGCTTACTTAGCAATTCCTTTATTGGCGTTAGGTCCATCATGTGGATGGATGGATGGACGGATGGATGGATGGATGGATGGATGGATGGATGGATGGATGGACGGACGAACGGACGGACGGATGGACGGATGGAAGGATGGAAGCATGCATGGATGGATGCACGGATAGATGCGTGGATGGAACGAAGGAAGGAAGAAGGAAGGAAGAAGGAAGGAAGGAAGGAAGAAGGAAGGAAGGAAGGAAGGAAGGAAGGAAGCAAGGAAGGAAGGAAGGAAGGAAGCAAGGAAGGAAGGAAGGAAAACATTTATTTAATGTTTAAGTAATAGAATGATTGAATGATTATTGTTGTGGTGATTTAATGGAAGCCATTTTAACAATACTTACTTGGGTAGTAGCTTTTATGTGAGAGTCCGGAATTGTTCCATCTCCCATCCCCAGAGGAGAGTCACAGCCTAGAAGTGACGTCAGTATATCAAGAAATATAACTGACTTGTTTGTTACTTCATATAGTAGAATCACGGTTAATTGATTATGAAATAAGCGAAACGTTAGAAAATATGGTGATTGCGGACGAAAACTTAATAATGCATTAAAAAGGTAGTGTAACTAAATAATTCAACAAAGTTGGTAGAACATCAAATTTGCGTTTTTCAAGCTCAAGGTAATGTTCCTGCTCATGGCTTTAAAGAAATTATCAAATCAAATCAATAAAAAGAGCTTCAGTATACATACCTTCCACTACATGTCCTGGAATTTAAAATAAAAACAGTTTTAGTGTGTTAAGTAGATTGCCTACAGTACTTTTTTAAAGTGGTGCTACGTTCAAAAAATCACTTTTCGTTTTCCTTTGGATTTCGAAACTATGTTTACTAAACACTCCCCAAGGGAAATTTTGACGTCATTTACTCCCGAGCTTTAGAATGCAGTGTGTGAACTCAACTTGTTATGCAAAACACAAGTTTGAGAGACTCTGGCTTAATTTAGCATGAAGTACAGGAGTTGTAGCTTTCAGACTCTCAAACTCGTGTTTTGCACAACTAATAACCCGTGTTCAGACACTGTGTTCTAAAGCTCGTGAGTAAATGACGTCATTGTATCCTTTCTGGTGTAATAATGGCAGACCATTAAATTGGAAAATTTCAATTTCAATAAACAGTCTTATAGGAATAAAAGTTTGCTTGGAGAGTGTTTGGTAAACATAGTTTTGAAATCCAAAGAAAAATAAAAGTGATTTTTTGGTCGTAGTACCACTTTAAAATTAAAATAAAATAAGACAATCCACTCAAGCAAAACGCACTGCACATTTGTTATATCGGAAACTGTTAAATCCTACTGTGAATGGACCAGGACTAGAGAGCAAGTGGAAAAACAGAATCTAATAAAAGGAAATTGCTGGCTTTCTGAATTGCTTTGAATGTCATATCAACAGCATATAAAGGACCTGGTGTTAGGCAAATTATGAAGGGAAAGTTGTCCAAGTAAACACCGCTGTCCGGTAACGTCCCACGGCGTATGTTATTGTCTCTTCCACTTCAAAGAAAGTTGTTGTTCGCAGTTTTTACACCGTAAGTTGGAGTGAAATGCTTGGCTTAATGGAATCGTAGTTGAAAGGATGCATCTTTTCATCTTTTGGAGTGAATGGTGACGTCTGATCGAGAAGTAGAGCGAAAGGCTACGGTGGAAATGTAGCTAAATGTACCTACCTAAATGTACCAGTGCCACCAAACCTGACTTCAGTGGGCTAAATAGGGGATGGACTACTGCCGGGGATAAATAACACTACCAGCTGAAAGAATAGGTTCAGAACAGTGGATTTTCAAACAATGCGAGTGCTGTACAGAAAGAACCAGCTCGCTCAACGTGAGTCGAAAAGTGGAGAAATGAACAAAGCCGACAAGTAAGCTGTATTTCGATTCAAATTGTTTCCAAAAATACGGTTTGTGAACGGTTGGTTTTAGCAGAGAATTACTTAACAAACAATTTTCTTTAAATCTCAAGGTCGTTTCAGCTTTCTTCCGATTTTTCCAGCAAATTTACGGAATGTTAATTTTGACAAAATTTAAGAAATCTCATTTTTATGGCTTCTTGGTTGATTGCTATGTCAAGACAAAATAAGCCCGCCCCGCTGAGAATTTTACAGATTTAGTAACTACAATGTCTGTTGTAAGCTATCTATGTAGTTTCAATTCTAGTTTCATATTTTTGCATTTTCGAAAATAGTCTGTGATTGTTAGTCGCCATGCCAAATTTCAACTCATTGTGTCGACTGGAAGTCGCTTTTTTCGGACGGTTTTTGTCGAGATTTTACGGCCGCCATTACTGGCCCTTGTTGCGGAAGCTGGCTTGCGAATTAGCGGAAGTGACGTTAGAGGCTCACCTCAAACCTAATACCTTCATACGTTTACTTGCTGCGAGAAATTTAACTGTCGTCGAGGGAAGATTTCCTGCCAACTGTTTGCTGTACGGCCTAGAAATTTTCGTTGCTGCAGCAGTTATAAAGGGTATTACTTGTGTTGTACAATGCTACAACAAGAAATCCAACCACTGAGCTGGTATTTCGCTTCATCAAAGCCTTGCCAGCGGACCCGCGATGGAAAAATGGATAATTTTTGTAATCACACACAGTGCATATTTCAACCCGAGAGGTATTTTTGTCGGCTGTTCTGATCACTGCACGGACGAGTGTTTCCAGAGGGCTGTTCATGTCGAAGGATCCCAGAGGTCGATTATTCCATTGTTCATTCCAACTATATGGGAAAAAAGATTCGGAAAAAACGAGACGAAAGGTACCTAATCTTAACGCAGTTGAAGTGATAGTTTGTTTCTTTTTCAACGCATCCACCATTGAGCAAAACTTATTTTCTTCTAACGTATTTTAACGTTTATTTTTCTTGTTTATTTTTCAAGTTTCGGTTCATCGTCAAATCTTCCCAACAACGTATGACAAAGATTGTACAATTGGGATAAATTTTACTTTGGCACAACCTCAAAAATGACTTTTTTAACCTTTTTTTTTTTTGTAAAATAGCTCGTATTTTTTATCCATTATCAACTGACTTTTATTTATTGTTAATTGTTTACCTGGGCAGTTTGCGATGTTACATTGCATAGTCTCGCTGTTAGGCCCCAGGCCAGAACAGTCTGCCCCTCCAGGTCCCGGGGGAGGATTGGTGCAGGTACGGCTTCGTGATTGTTGTCCAACTCCACAACTTGAAGAGCACTGGGACCAAGCACTCCAACTAGTGTAGCCGACATTCACTAAAGAAAACAATTCAGAGATTTGTAGCCTAATTAGATAGGTAGAGTGCTTGGACGGCTCGTTGGTTGATCGTTTTGTCAGTAGATACGTAGATAGGAGATAGGTACACAAGAAGTTAGGTAGGTAGGCAGGCAGGTAGGAAGGTAAGAAGGTCTTGTGCAATTTATTGGGGGCCTTGTGCGCCACATGGCGTGAAAACGCCTAAGTAAGTAAATAAGTAAGGTAGGTACGTAAGATAGTTGGTTGGATGGTTGGTTGATTGGTTGGTTAATTACTTGGCCACTCATCACAGAAAAGGAGGGAAAATTCTAAAACAAACTAAGAGTTAAAAAAGGTGTTAAAATTTCTTACATGTTTCGCAGCCGTAAAACTCCACCCGCAGCGCTTGGTAAGCGAACCAGGACTCAGGAATGATCCGTATGTACCTTGCACTAATTGGTGGGATCAGCTCATGACTCACGATGTTTATGCGATCCGAGTTTGCTTTAAAAGTCTTAAAAAAGAGAGAGAGAGAGAGAGATGTCATATTAAGTTGTTAAATGCATTGCACAGTTTTGTCACGTCAGTGTTATGTGTTATTCAACTGATTGCGTTTTAATCTTAAGGCTATTTGGAAAATCTGGTGTAACAATCTTGTTGTCCTTTCTTGAAGAGACCATTTACCAGTATATAAACCTCAAGAGGTACCCTCTGTGCCAGAGACTTTTCTTGCGCGCTCGAACACGGGCGAACTTTAGGGTCTCATGTGTTTTTGTTTTGTTTTGTTTTTAGAAAGGCCATAGCAAACATAACGCTTCACGCTGCACCTTTCGCCTCACGGAATTACAGGAGAGATCACAAGTTTACCTTGGTGTGTGATTCTGGTTGGTATTGTTGGAAGGACGAGCCATCACTGCTGTATCTCAGCGAGAAGCTCTTGACCCAACGTTCTGCATTGTAGTAGCCCTGTGTTGAAATGCCACCGACTTGTGTCTCCTTCCCAAAGTCGACCTGAAGCCACTGATTGTGGTCTCGATGTAATGGTATCCAAGCTCCCAGACGACCGGCAGCTCCCTTAAAGTGAAGCCTGGCGTTCTCAGGTCCATATGCTGCACCCAACTGTGAGGAAGCCGTTAACGCCGAGTTTGGAATTTTGCCGCTTTCCATTCCCAGTGGCTTTCTGCAACTAGGAATCTTAGGAATTGAAAACCCTGTGAAATTAAAAGAAATTTAAACTCATGGATTACAAGGGAAAGAGTGTGGAGGCAAGGAAGATTTGCACATGTTCTTGTCTTCGTAAAATGCAATTGGAATAATGATATGTTCATAACTAACCCTTGTGCAAAATAAAATTTCCATGTTTCGTGGAAATCATCAAACTCAAATCACTACTCAAACCGCAGACACAAAATAATGTACAACAAATACAAAATGACAAATATTGAAAGGAAAGCTCATTAAATTGTTATTGTTTACCTTCCCTTTTAAAAAGAAATCGTTTGCTGGGAATGAGTTATACTCTAATTCTCTGATTTATATGTAGTATAAGGAGGAAAGACGCTTTAAAAACCCCTTTGAATTATGGCAAGTAAATGCGATTGGATATAGCTCGAATTTTGTCGTGCGTTTCTTGTATTTGTTTTGTTGTAATGTAGCTGTCTCGTCTGTTTCGGCATTGTCTGCGTGGCTAGTTTTTTTCTCTGTTATCTGTTGGCACTAACATTAATAATTTAGATTTTTTTAACTGGTCAGTTTTTGACATTGGTCCCACCTTAAAAGGTTGTACCCAACCATGAAAAAAATCTCCTAAACGAACTCAACGGCAATACCTCACCTGATTTACAACCATAGAAATCAGCCCTCAATGAAGTCCAGCCGTAGTAATCCGTTGGGTGGATTCGTACGTAGCGGCAAATGATGGGATTCGCCAGTTTATGGCTCACAACTGTGAATTGGTCAGTGTTACCATCGAAAATCTTAAAAATTGAGAATAGCATACTTATTGCACAGGTCTCATCATGAAATGATTAAATCGACGATTATTCCTCGATCGTGTGCGTATGTTGGATATGAGGTGACAAATAACGGTAAGTATTGGTTATATAGTCACCTTAGTATATCCGATAATCGCAAGTGGAATAATTGTCTTATTAAATTATTAGTAATCGTTGCAATTTTTTAATTTTTGTTATTATTTTTTTTTTCAATTGCTTGGACGACTCTTTTGCTTTTCATCGAAAACTTTTAAACACCCAGGCCTCTGTTATGATATCCCATTTCCTTATGTGGAGTGATCCAATGAAAATGCAAGAAATTTAAAAACCGAGATTTAGAAGTTAATAATTAAGATGCCCCTTTAAAAGTAATTCCCACTGGAATCCGCCAAAAAAAAAATCTGGAAAAATTTGCGTTTTGTTCAATCGCTGTGCAATTTAGAAAGTTGCGTGCCTATAAAATATCCCAATCTCCTGGCAAGTTTGAGCTAGGATGCTTCAATATGGCCTACATGAGGCATTTTTCAAAAATGTGTTTGGAGTTTTGAAATATGGCGTCCTCCGGGAAGCGATCAGGATTCATCACTGATGGCACTTTGAGGGTTTTAGAAACGGTAGACGAAGCAGGCAGTGAAAATGAAGAAATTTCTAGCCATTAGGAGAGTATTCTTGATCATCAACTTGCAAAGGAAAGCGACGAAACGAGGTAAGAGTTGTCTAAATGGAATGGTTAACACTGAATCAACTGACTCTGAATATTAAAAAGTCAAATTTTATTATTTTCAAATCACACAAAAAACAGTTGATTAGACAAATGAATCTTAGATTAAGCGGAAATGAATTGCAGAGAGTTGAAGAAAGCAAATTTCTAGGAATTATAATTGATCAACACCTAACTTGGAAGAACCACATTGATTATATCACCAAAAAGATTATAAGAACTACAGGTTTGCTTTGTAGGATTCGTTTTTACGTAAACCAAACCCATTTGAAAATGCTATATAATAGTTTGATTTACCCATATCTTCATTATGGAAATATTGTCTGGGCCAATAACTACCCCACAAGGCTTGACAAGTTGTTTAAATTACAAAAGAAAGTATTGAGAATTATAACGTTTTCACCATACACAGCACCATCGCTTCCACTCTTTACACAGCTGAATCTTTTAAATATATACCAAATTAATGATTTCTTAATCGGCTCCTTCAGTTTCAGTCTTAGCAATAATTAAAAGTACTTCCACTCTATTTTAGTGACTTCTGCTTAGAAAATGCGCAAGTTCAGGAATATAATACTAGAAACTCAAAGCAACTTCATAAAACTTATAACAGAACAAATTACGGAAAATATTCGACAAGAAACAAAATAATTGACTTTTGGAATAGAATACCTTTGTTCATCAAACACTCAGTGTCTTTAAAAAATTTTAAAAAGAAACTGAAACAATATATTTTATCCTTAGCAGCGATAGCTCAGTATAAATAAAAAATAAGAAATTACTTAATTAGAGTGATCTTAATATTGTACATGTATAAAATCTTACTACTGTAATCTTACTACCTGACTGATACAAATTGAATGTATTTTTTTTGATAATTGTTACAAAAGGGGGACTACTTTGTAAAAGCCCGTGAGGGTTTCTATAGTCTTCCTCCCAAGTTATTAAATTAGTATTCATTCTAATGTACTTAAATCACTTCATGGGAAATAAACATTCATTCATTCATTCATTGCGTATGTGACTCTGCGAACACGCACGTGGTCTGAACTGCAATGAAATGCTGTGTAGAGCCGCTTTTTACCTTCAAAAACTTGCTTCACTCCTTCGAATAGACACCTGGAATTATATTTGAATATGTAGCGATGAATATATCCGGAGGAAAAAGGTTTTTGGAACGACAGAGAAAAAATCGTTTACAATCTTCAGGACGCGTAAACAAATGTAATCTGAAGCGACGCTTCGGGCCACGTTTCTCCGTGTTCACTGACATGCCGGTCAATAATAAATTCTGAAATATTCTGTATTCATTCTTTTTCAGCCACATTTTCTGGAGATGTTGCAATATGATACAGAACAGTTTAGCATTCAAGTTTTTCTTGTAACCACAAATCATTTTGAAGTAAAGTGCTTTTTATCAGAATTTTGTGGTCAATTTTCTCAAATGCATGCTAATTTATGCACAGTAATTAAAATATTATGGGCTTCTGTAGGTAAAAAAAATTTATTTTGGAAAGCTTATTCAATACCCTTAAAAATGAGGTATAGCTCTTTACACAATTGTAAATACCTGGTGAGAAAATAAATTTTAAAAAATGTGGTCATTTTTCACTGTTTTTGCCCATCCGGTTAAGAAAAAACAACTTGAATAGCAAAGAACATCACGGGATCAGATACAATGCGAACTATTTAAATTTGAATAACTGAAAATTGCCTATTTTGCTTTACATATGTAATGAAAATTGGCCCACCAAAAGAAAGAAGAATTTATTTTTCGATCCATTAACGATGCCCTAGTTTCGAAACCCACCATACTGACAATACTGTTTTCTTTACCAGAGCACTTCACAGTTATTTGGGTTGGCCAACTTTGCTGTTAAGGCATTTTTTTCCTCTGGGCGAAGTTAATACCATCAAAAATCTTGTCAAGGAATTTTTTTTTACTTTGGGTCTTCTTGGGCCAGAGAATGGGGATTGGTTCGGACCCTGCTCCTTAACTCCTAAAAAATATGGAAGCTATAACAACCAAACCTAAAAGGAAAACTCAAACAGCGGCTGTCTTGGATTCGCTATTCGCCATCCGCCACCTTTGATTTCATAATTTTTCCATAACTCACAAAAAGCATCCAAATTGACCAAAAGCTGTCGGAGTTTTACGAAAAAAGAAAACAAAAGCCTGTCAAAATATGGTTGAAATTTGGTTGTCATATTGACATAGGACCTGATGAACAACGACACGTTAAACCAAACTCTTCCCAGAGGAAATTAAACAAAGTCACCAAGTTCACCGCTTCTCCTGGTTTGAAACTATTTTGTACTATCGATAAAATAAGTGTAGTGCACTGACTCCATGTAAAAGGTTCAAAAACTATATGAACTGTTTCAATTGAATTTTAAATAGGCGAAAAATTTCCAGACTTAATTAGATATTTTGGACTTTAGCTGATGCTAAGACATCCCACTAAAAAGGCTCTTTATAATAGGCCACTTAAAATAAGGATAACAATAAATATAACAATACCTTCGGATAGTCGCCTTCCATGTAGTATTTGAAGAAAAGTCCATCGTAAGAGTAAGACAAGCGGTATTTTGTAACCCACTGTGCAGCGTCTTGCCTTCCCTGAGTGGCAACTATAGTCACTTTTGCCCAGCTTCCAAAGTTCACCTGAAACCAGCTGTCCTTGTTAGTGAGGTAATGAGCACCTGCCGTCGCCCAAGCACCATATCGTACTGGACTGCGCACTTTCTGAAAATGAAGTCTTCCATTCCCGGGTCTATGGTGAGTGTCTACCATACTTGAAGCTTTCACCTCCGAGTCAGGAATTGCATAGCTCTCTAATCCCAGTCCTTTCTCGCAAACTGGGGGTTGCGGGGTGGTAAAACCTGAAATTAAAAAACATGGCCCGTGACTTAATAAACTTGCAACAAGGTCTATATAAATGCACAAATACTGACTTGTTCAATGTAATGCACGATGCACGAAATTCAAAAATAACCATAGTCGAACCTCTCTGTGCGATAACGCCCTGTAAGCAACCATCTCTCCTAAGGGACCACCTATCTTAAATACCAAAAATTTTCCAGACAAGTCCCTACAGTTGAAATTTCTCGGATCACGCTTAAAAATCCAGGATGTGTCGCGGGATTCTGGGCGATGCGACCACTTGACATGATCCATCTCATTGCGGACTCAAATTGGATCATGCGATGCGGAGCAACCCCTATATATACACGTCGTATTACTGTTATCTGTCTCTACTGGTCTATGCAACTTTGACATATCATTCGGTGTTGAAAATTACTCACACTGAAATCTTATCGATGAACTGCCGGATAGGTTCTTCTGAATAGGGCAAAAAATCATAACCAGGTAAAGCAATGAACTTGCATTTGCATGTATATTGCTGTCACGCCATGATCCTCAATGACTTCATTTTTTTTACGTGCACAACAAGATATGTTTTGCAAATGAATCCGAGAGCTTATTGTCTTGCTGGCATATCGTGGGATAATGCCCTTCGTTGAAAGATATCTTCTCAAAATCTCACACCTTCCAGTGAAGCGTCGTTTCTAGATAGGGCGAATGCTTAGTTTTTGGAGATTTTATCCTGGGATGTGCCAAAGGCCAATTTCTCGTTTAAAACCTTTCCTTACCTGATCGGCAGCCATATAACTCCATCCTCAGTGAAATCGCTCCATACCACTTAACAGGGTGAAGGCGGATAAAGCGGGCAATGATTGGCGGGTCAAATGTGTTTTTGACAACACTATGCATGTCGCTGTTGCTGTGGAATACCTGCGATTACAAAACTGTATTAACGTATTGTACCGACTCTGCTGGCAAGGGCTCTCCCTTTTAAGAAAAATGGCATTTCGATACACTGTGCAGGTATAAAAATTCCTTGAATTTGATTCGATCGTGGGTAGTCGCGTATGATACCTCATTAATTTGTACATCTCATCTTGTAACTATATTGTCACCTTAGCAAACGCGCACCGCGTTACAAGAAATTTAACCAAGCGTGGAACATAGCGCGAAGCTTAAAGGGTCTTGTATTGCTTGTAAATATCTGTGTGCCTTGTGTCTAGTTAAGTCATGCTAAAATGTGGCAAACCTGACAAAGGGATGAGTACTCTGATCCCAAAAAAAAAGCCATATCTCCAAAACAAATATAATAATAATAATAATAATAATAATAATAATAATAATGTCTCGCTGATCGTCCTCACAAGGTCAGTAAGGACGCAGCTCGACAAGGTCGGACAGAAAGCATATATAGGCGCCTTCTCGCATTTGAGTCTGAAACTCACCCTGACAACGTCATAATTAGCTTGCTTAAAAAATATGTAAAAGCCTCCATCCAGGCTGTAAGACACCATGTACTCAGTCACCCATTGAGCTGCTTCTTGTCGACCCTGAGTTCCGACCTTTGTCACCTTTGTAATATCACCTAAATCTATCTGAATCCACTGTCCTTTGTCCGGGTACAGGGCGGTCCATGCTCCAGTTTTTCCACCGCCTGCCACGTGACCAAGCCTGGCGTTGGTAACGCCATGAGCATCATTGACCTGAAAATAAATTGATGAAAGGTTAATGACTAATTACGAATTAATTTAGCTTCGTGGGCAAATGGGTTTGAAAATTCTGGGGTTTGCGGGCAAGTGCTTCCTTTTCTACCCTTTCCTGAAATGTGAAAAATGCTTTAAACTCGCGGAAAAAAACCTAAGGAAACGCTTGCTACGCATGCTAGAATTGATTAAATTTGGTTACCTGGGATCCCATTTCTTTTCTGAAACATTAAATGCGGGAACATACTTCCCGTCACAGCTTTACAAGTACTGTCATTCTTTCAATTTAGCATTTTGATTTAATTTTATCAAAGTAACTGAGGGCAACAAAACAAGCCTAAATTTTGCAAATGAGTGAAATTAATTCGCTTCTTAGGCTATCAGACCTTTGACAATACTACGAGAAATTTTGTTCTTCCTCTATATAATATTACTTGAAAATTAAGCATGTTCTTGATTTAACTGCATGGTTGAGTGGGCGGGTGAAGGGATGGAAAGGTGGCTGGATAGATAGAAAATAGATAGATAGAAAACTTTAGTTAACCACGGAAACTTTGTTCAAATACTACAATACATTGCACTTTCGTTCTTCCCAAAAGCCGTGAATTACAATGTTAAAGCAAAGCTTTTAAAACTAGATACAAATTTACATCAATATATCAAATATCGTTGTATGAAACATCGTTCAAATAAAATGTAAACTGAAAGTCGATAGAGAGATTGAGAGATTCTAATTTGTTCTTGAAAGCTTTCATGGATATTTAATTTCATATCGTCTGGTAAGGAATTCCAAATTTTCGCCCACAGTGTAGGCAAAGCTTTTCCGGTATTAATCTGTTCTAACTACCGGTAAGGCTAGATTTCGCCTTGAAGTCATAAGATTATACACCGATCTCCGAGCATTATTCGAAAAGATGTCTTCTGAATAGGCTGGGGTCATACCATTCATAATTTACGTTATAAGAGCTTTTTGTTTGTTTCTCCTTTCTTTGAGATTGGACTAACCAAGCTTACTTAGCAATTCCTTTATTGGCGTTAGGTCCATCATGTGGATGGATGGATGGACGGATGGATGGATGGATGGATGGATGGATGGATGGATGGATGGACGGACGAACGGACGGACGGATGGACGGATGGAAGGATGGAAGCATGCATGGATGGATGCACGGATAGATGCGTGGATGGAACGAAGGAAGGAAGAAGGAAGGAAGAAGGAAGGAAGGAAGGAAGAAGGAAGGAAGGAAGGAAGGAAGGAAGGAAGCAAGGAAGGAAGGAAGGAAGGAAGCAAGGAAGGAAGGAAGGAAAACATTTATTTAATGTTTAAGTAATAGAATGATTGAATGATTATTGTTGTGGTGATTTAATGGAAGCCATTTTAACAATACTTACTTGGGTAGTAGCTTTTATGTGAGAGTCCGGAATTGTTCCATCTCCCATCCCCAGAGGAGAGTCACAGCCTAGAAGTGACGTCAGTATATCAAGAAATATAACTGACTTGTTTGTTACTTCATATAGTAGAATCACGGTTAATTGATTATGAAATAAGCGAAACGTTAGAAAATATGGTGATTGCGGACGAAAACTTAATAATGCATTAAAAAGGTAGTGTAACTAAATAATTCAACAAAGTTGGTAGAACATCAAATTTGCGTTTTTCAAGCTCAAGGTAATGTTCATGCTCATGGCTTTAAAGAAATTATCAAATCAAATCAATAAAAAGAGCTTCAGTATACATACCTTCCACTACATGTCCTGGAATTTAAAATAAAAACAGTTTTAGTGTGTTAAGTAGATTGCCTACAGTACTTTTTTAAAGTGGTGCTACGTTCAAAAAATCACTTTTCGTTTTCCTTTGGATTTCGAAACTATGTTTACTAAACACTCCCCAAGGGAAATTTTGACGTCATTTACTCCCGAGCTTTAGAATGCAGTGTGTGAACTCAACTTGTTATGCAAAACACAAGTTTGAGAGACTCTGGCTTAATTTAGCATGAAGTACAGGAGTTGTAGCTTTCAGACTCTCAAACTCGTGTTTTGCACAACTAATAACCCGTGTTCAGACACTGTGTTCTAAAGCTCGTGAGTAAATGACGTCATTGTATCCTTTCTGGTGTAATAATGGCAGACCATTAAATTGGAAAATTTCAATTTCAATAAACAGTCTTATAGGAATAAAAGTTTGCTTGGAGAGTGTTTGGTAAACATAGTTTTGAAATCCAAAGAAAAATAAAAGTGATTTTTTGGTCGTAGTACCACTTTAAAATTAAAATAAAATAAGACAATCCACTCAAGCAAAACGCACTGCACATTTGTTATATCGGAAACTGTTAAATCCTACTGTGAATGGACCAGGACTAGAGAGCAAGTGGAAAAACAGAATCTAATAAAAGGAAATTGCTGGCTTTCTGAATTGCTTTGAATGTCATATCAACAGCATATAAAGGACCTGGTGTTAGGCAAATTATGAAGGGAAAGTTGTCCAAGTAAACACCGCTGTCCGGTAACGTCCCACGGCGTATGTTATTGTCTCTTCCACTTCAAAGAAAGTTGTTGTTCGCAGTTTTTACACCGTAAGTTGGAGTGAAATGCTTGGCTTAATGGAATCGTAGTTG
Organism: Siderastrea radians; assembly: GCA_964017195.1. Classification (NCBI taxonomy): domain Eukaryota; kingdom Metazoa; phylum Cnidaria; class Anthozoa; order Scleractinia; family Rhizangiidae; genus Siderastrea; species Siderastrea radians. The sequence goes on along the minus strand of OZ024891.1, from coordinate 13,877,745 downwards.
AAAGGATGCATCTTTTCATCTTTTGGAGTGAATGGTGACGTCTGATCGAGAAGTAGAGCGAAAGGCTACGGTGGAAATGTAGCTAAATGTACCTACCTAAATGTACCAGTGCCACCAAACCTGACTTCAGTGGGCTAAATAGGGGATGGACTACTGCCGGGGATAAATAACACTACCAGCTGAAAGAATAGGTTCAGAACAGTGGATTTTCAAACAATGCGAGTGCTGTACAGAAAGAACCAGCTCGCTCAACGTGAGTCGAAAAGTGGAGAAATGAACAAAGCCGACAAGTAAGCTGTATTTCGATTCAAATTGTTTCCAAAAATACGGTTTGTGAACGGTTGGTTTTAGCAGAGAATTACTTAACAAACAATTTTCTTTAAATCTCAAGGTCGTTTCAGCTTTCTTCCGATTTTTCCAGCAAATTTACGGAATGTTAATTTTGACAAAATTTAAGAAATCTCATTTTTATGGCTTCTTGGTTGATTGCTATGTCAAGACAAAATAAGCCCGCCCCGCTGAGAATTTTACAGATTTAATAACTACAATGTCTGTTGTAAGCTATCTATGTAGTTTCAATTCTAGTTTCATATTTTTGCATTTTCGAAAATAGTCTGTGATTGTTAGTCGCCATGCCAAATTTCAACTCATTGTGTCGACTGGAAGTCGCTTTTTTCGGACGGTTTTTGTCGAGATTTTACGGCCGCCATTACTGGCCCTTGTTGCGGAAGCTGGCTTGCGAATTAGCGGAAGTGACGTTAGAGGCTCACCTCAAACCTAATACCTTCATACGTTTACTTGCTGCGAGAAATTTAACTGTCGTCGAGGGAAGATTTCCTGCCAACTGTTTGCTGTACGGCCTAGAAATTTTCGTTGCTGCAGCAGTTATAAAGGGTATTACTTGTGTTGTACAATGCTACAACAAGAAATCCAACCACTGAGCTGGTATTTCGCTTCATCAAAGCCTTGCCAGCGGACCCGCGATGGAAAAATGGATAATTTTTGTAATCACACACAGTGCATATTTCAACCCGAGAGGTATTTTTGTCGGCTGTTCTGATCACTGCACGGACGAGTGTTTCCAGAGGGCTGTTCATGTCGAAGGATCCCAGAGGTCGATTATTCCATTGTTCATTCCAACTATATGGGAAAAAAGATCCGGAAAAAACGAGACGAAAGGTACCTAATCTTAACGCAGTTGAAGTGATAGTTTGTTTCTTTTTCAACGCATCCACCATTGAGCAAAACTTATTTTCTTCTAACGTATTTTAACGTTTATTTTTCTTGTGGAAAACCCTTTCAGTTCTGCCGTCTGCTAGCGCGAAGATCTTTGGCGTAGTACTCATAAAATGCATCCTGGGCGAATGTAGGACCGCCGCGATTAAGCCAATAGTTTGTATTGCATAGCTTTTTTTTAAATTCCGTGTGTGTTAATTTCAAAGCAGTAATCGCTTAGAAGCATGGTCATTTATTTATAGCAAACCATCCTGAATGTGGAGAAATTTTTCTCCTTATTCCCTGTCGCTGAAGAGTCGATTGACATTATTGTTCGAAATATATAAAGGCTTCAACAGCTCGGATCGCCTTGCGTGGAAATTTAAGTTGGTTGGGAAAAAATATCACACGCCACTATTTGTCTAAGGCGGTTACAATGTTATTTCTTTTAACTGTCATAGCAATCTTAGTAAATGAATTACCAAGAAAAATGATTAGATATCAAGTTATTATTTTTTCGCAATGAATAAAGCAAGTGAAAGCTTCGTTTCTTCGGCGGTCTGCATGTTGTTGCTGAGCAGCAGAAAATTTTCCTTGTGGCTTTGATTTGCACAACAAATATTTAGATTCCGGTCACACAAGGCCTCCAGTTCTTAAAAAGAGATCTTGGCTTATCTCACTTTTTTCGGCTCAAGTTAAGAATTCTACAAAAACTGTTCAAAATATTTAGAAACCCAAGCACTTGTGTTTTTATGCAAGCGACCACTGTACTATGATTGACACGATAGGCTTCATCAGCTGACTGCCAGATGACTACAGCATTATGGCTCTTGAAGAATTTTCCCCATACTATGCTAAGAATGGCCAAAAATCTCAATGCTTTACGTTGGATGACAGTTATCCGCTTTTTGAGCAACTTGTGCCTGAACTGTAATCACTGTAAGCATTATTTTGCGCATATTTTGAACTCCCGCCATCATGGCGAGAAAAACAACTTTGAACAGTTTGATTACAAGCTTTTTATAAGATGAAATCTCCTGACATCAGTTCTTACATCGTACGGTAAGAAAAATTCTTCATTAGCCGAACGAAATGAATCCTATGATTCTTCGGAAGCTAAAGCCTGTTCCGAATCGTAGAAATACTCTTCGGAGGTCTGGCAGCCGACGGTAGGCATCTTGAGTCAAAACACAAGGAAACGCGACTGAGGTGAGCCTCTGACGTCACAAGCTATTAAATTGTGCAATTACCCAGGAACACGTTTTCAGTAATGGCGGACACATTTTACGCAACTTTGGAGCTAAAAAATATTAGGATGGACGATTTCTTGTTCAGTTTTCTGGGTAAATATAGACACAACGCGATATTCTGCGGCAGAATTTGGCCGAAATAAACCTACGAATTTTCGTCTCAGTGGCACTTTAAGTCATTTTGGAATTGTATCGGGTATCCTGTAATAGATATACCCAAAAAGTATGTCCTTTCAACAACAATTTCTGCATTCGAAACTGATCTTCATGTATTACAGCGTTTTATTCTCCTTGTCAGTGCACATGATATTGTATTCCTTTATTTTGCCTTCGCTGCTGAAGTAAATGACTTGAATAAAAGCACTGAACAACAAGACCTTCCCACCTCTCTCTATATATTTTTTGAAGAGTGTGTTATGTTCTTGGCTACTAATAGCAATAATAGTCCTTGCCACGCTAGTGGTTTAATGGTCGACGTTCGCAGTCAGATTTTTTCTAATGTGGCTACTATGCACTCAAACAAAAACAGTCCTGTTTGAATTCCTTCATTCCTTTCGAAGATCGAAGTTTGAAGGGCCGTGCTGCTGTTTCTCTGGAGTCGGAATACTCTAATGAATATTTTCGAATCCTACTTTCTTTTACTGTGACAATTTCTCTACATTACTTCTGTATTATTTTGGCACCACAGCCTTGAATATAGAAACAACGAACAAAAAAAACTCATGAGAAACAAAATACCTGCTAAGTGCGGATCTACTTTTTGCACGCTTCAGGAGGTGATGTTATTTGGCTAGTTTTTGCACTTTTAACTATCAAAATATTATCACGATAATGAGAAAAACTGTAAAAATGTTATCACAACACCAGGCCATGTCATAACTCGTCATATCTTTACTACTGGAAAGCCTGAAACCTAAGCGTTAAAACATTTGAGCACCTTAATTTATCGCCCCTGCCATGTTTAAAATAACTAGTAATCAATGAAATAAAAAGAAAAGAAAACGACAACATCGATATCGTCCAGACCCAATTTTCTGATTAAAAAAAGGTGTAGCTTTCAGTATCTAACAAAGGGGTATTTGATATAATTTACCAAATCCTAACGAAAGTTGAATCAAGATGATATGCAGCAGAGTGTCCATCTTCACACTCAGAGCATAAAAACCTGGTTCCTTAAATTAACACTGTGTTTCTTCAGAAGGACGAATGCGTTATGATAATTCGGATTTAAATTAACAATGAAGTTACCAAGCCAAAGCGGCAAACAAACGTTTATGCCTGTTTTTCATTCTGTTTCAAATCTCAAAAATATAAACGCTCATACCTAAAAAAAATTACAAGGGGAAATAAAGCTTCGAAACAAAACATAATCTCTCTTACGTTTTCTTAATAATTCAAAACTGGCTTTGGCCGTTTTGTTTCCAAAGAGGTATTCTTTTCCTCAAAAGAGCAATATTCCTTGTCAAAGATGTCTTAAAGACAAATTGTCGCTTGGCTCAACCAATGGTTTTCATTTTGCGAAAAATATACCATGATACTTTCGATGAGATTAATTAGGCCATCAGTGAAACAAGTTGTCAAGCCGTTATGCATGCAAGTGTCGGGGACGTGAGGAAAGGAACGCTTCTGCTTTCCTTGTTTTAAATATACTTTAGAATTTTCCTGGGTATTTCCTTAAACTTAAAATTAAACTTAAGAGCACGTGCTCGTTAGTTATAACAAATTTCTCATTCGAAACTGAACTTTATGGGTTACAGCGTCTTTCACAAGTTCTCTGTGGGCACAATAAGACCTTCCCGCTTCAATGTATATATATATATTTTTTCAACAATGTAAAATGTTCATTGCCAGTAAGAGCAATAATAGTCCTTATCACACTGATGGTTTGAATATTGACGTTGGCAGGCAGATTTTTCGGCCAAAAAATATATTTTTCAATAATAATATTTTGTTTTAATGCCAGCAGTAGTACTGACGTATTTCCTATCAACTGAGTTACACGCTGGTATCTTTTAAAAACTTTCTTTGAAAGAAATATCGAGAACCTTTTAAACATATTTGGCCTATTTCTTTCTCTGTTCTCAGGGACCACGGAAATTCAAGAAAATATAAATGAGGGTCATATGAGAGAGAAGTATTTTCTATAAACTGAGTTACACGCTGGTATCTTAGTTCTTTGCAAGAAAAAGTCGGGAACCTTTCAAACATATTTAGCCTATTCAAGAAAATTCATGAAAATATAAATGAGAGGGTCATATTATAACAACCAGGAACAATGTCAGTTTGAATTGAAGAAAATATTAATTTGTTAACGAATTTCTATTTATCTGTTATTCGATTGTCAAGGTACGGCAGTGTTAACATAGTATGAAATTCTATTGTCAGGTGGAACTATCGAGAAAACAACGTGTTTGATGCTTTGGATATAAATGATACAAAATTCCATTAATCTCATTTTTATAATGTCTCATTTCTCTGTGCAAAAGAATTATCCTTGAGCATCTTTCAACCTTTCCTTAAAAAAACGTTATTTCTGTTCCCCATAGTAATTATGACTTCCGCTCTCGTTTATATTAAACTGCTATTTTCTACAGCAGCACTGTGATATATATTTTTTTGTGTTTGGGTTCCTTTGTTTGTGGGTTTACAATTTTGTTTTATTTTGTTCTTTTTTTCATGTTATGTTTTTTTTTCTCTGGTTCAAAAACTCTAGCGAAAAATGTGGCTAGCAATGTTCTTTATTTACACTCAGTGGTGTTTCAAAGATCGAGAATTGGAGGAAAGTGCCGCTGTTTCCCAAGAGTCGAATACTCTGATGAGTATTTTCGAACGCCAATTCCTCTTGTAAGTGTTGCAATTTCTCTGCATTAAATCTGTTTCCTTATCGCAAGACAGCCGTTAAAAAGGAAACAACTAGAAAAGGACAACTCATGACAAACACAGTGCTGGCTGGGTAATAATCTAAGTTTCGCAGGGTACAAAAGATGATGTTGTTGTTTGGCGAGTCTTCACAATTTCAACTGTTAAACATTATGAGGATACTGTGAAAAACTGTAAAAATATTATCACAACACCTTATCAGGTCATATCTTCACCGGTTGAAAGCCTAAAAGCTAAGCATAGAAACCTGCCATAACCTGCCCTCTGCCACAATTAAAATAAATTACCCAAAATGAAATAACAAAAGAAAACAACACCATCGTCTAGATCTATGTTTCTTATCTTCCAAATGGGTATCTGATATAACTTGCCAAATTCTAACGAAAGTTGAATCAAGAAGATAAGCAGCAGAGTGTTCTTCTTCACACTCAAAGCACAATTAAGCCTGGTTTCTTAACGCGACGCTTCTTGATAAGGACGTTTCAATTGGTTATGCCGTTAAAACTAAGTTGCCAAGCCAAAGATAGCAAAAAAAAACGTTTATTCCTTTTTTTTTCTTTCTTTTTCAAATCATTAAATTAAAACGTTCATACCCAAAAACTGCACGACATGGGGAAGCTGAAGCTCAAAAAGGTAAAAAAATCTCACTTTAACGTTTCCTTTAGTTAACAACATTGGCTTCGGCCATTTCCATATTATTTTCCAAGTATTCTTTTTCTTAACCAATATTTTTTGTCAGCGATGTTTTTTTTTAAAGAGAGATGGTCGCTTGACTCAAGCAATGGTTTTTATTTTAATCTTGGAGCTTCAATGGAGGCTAATTATGCCATCAGTAGAACAATTTGTCAAGCCTTTAACGCAAAGTGCCAGGAACGCGAGGAAAGGAACGTCTCAGCTCTCTTTGCCATGTTTTAAATACATTTTGGAATTTTCCAGGGTATCTGCGAATAATTGTATCTAGAGAGTGTGTTCTCGTTAGTAACAGCAAATTCAGCATTCGAAACTAATCTTCATGTGTTGCGGCGTCTTGTACTACTTGTTGGTGCACATGATCTAGAATTCTCTATATTTGACTTCGTTGGTGAAGCATAAATGACTTAAATACAGGAACTAGATAATAAGAATTTCCGGCCCATCTTCCATCCATTTATTTTTCAAAATTGTGTCATGTACTTGGCCAGTAAAGGCAATGCTTCGTTAGTGGTTTACAGGTCGACATTCGCAGGCAGATTTTTTTTGGCAAAAACACTTCACAATGAAGATATATTTCTCTATTGAAAGCAGTAATGTTGACTTCATTTTCTATAAGCTGACTTACATGCAGGTTACTTAAACTTCCGTTTTATGTTTTCTTTTTTTTTTTTTTTCTTTGGAAGAGAAAGAGAGGGTAAACTCAACAACGTCGTTTCAATTTGAGAAAATACTGATTTGTTAATAAGGAAACATAAACAGAAGAATAACTGGTGATAAACATGTCCATGTGTGGAGCATTCTACAGGATGTGTTGAACATTCTACGGAAGTCAATGTTGTTTTGCCAGTCTTTACAATCTTTTCGCACGCAACAAAAGTTAATGTTGTTTGGCGAGCCTTTACAAATTCAACTGTTAAAAAATTATGACGATGCTGTGAAAAACTGTAAAAATGTTATCACAACACCATATCACCTCATATCTGGTAATATCTTCACAACCTTTCACTGCTGAAGAGCTTAAATCCTAAGCGTAAGCGTTAAAACTATTGTGTTGATTATCTTCAAAATGAATGTGTGATATGATCACTCACCAAATCCTAACGAAAGTAGGGACCACAAGATTATTCGCAGCCAAGTTTCCATCTCGACACTCAGAGTATAATAACCTGGTTTCTTAACACGATGTTTCTTTATAGGAACGGTCGTCTATCCTTAGGATAATTTCCTTTTTAAATTGATTATGATCGGTTAATGCAAATTTTTCACTTTCTTAACAACAAGGTGTCAAGAATTGGGCGAACGAGAAGAAAATGATATTGTTATCAATTTATTTGTCCTCATAACATTTAAATTCCATTTGCAACTTTTAAATTTCTTTGCCACCGTGAATCAAATACTATCACGCATATAACAGTTTCTTTGGCAAACGTCCTTGCCTGAAATGCTTTATATAGGAAAAATATTATTACCTGAACATATTTTCGAGTTCAAGAGCTGAAAATTATCTTTTTCGACGTTTTCTTTTAATACATTGTTCCCCAAGGCCAACGTTTTAAGAAATGTAAATGAGTAAAAAGTGGAACTTGCTTTAAGTAAAATAATAGCACAAAGGAATATAGTGATCATTTTAGTACCCTCTTTTTTTCTTCAAATCCACTTGACGTTTTTTAGTAGAGTAATACGTGGTGCAATGCTGTAGTAATCATTTATTACCGATTCTGTTTGGTTAGCGTTCTTTATACCCTGGAATGTTCCAGAACAACTTACACTGCTGTTTCATCACTGAGAACTTCCCGTTAGTTACAGTTGTACCTTCTACCGTGCGTCCTTGCAAAACATCAATCCAAATTCACTGATGCAAAAATACCCATTTCAGATCATGCAGCAATGTTTAGGGATTCGGTCCTTTATCCGTCCAGAAGTTCCGCATCTCTGGCACATTACATGATACTAAATGGTACAATAAACAGCGAAGCCAAATAGGACGAGAGATTCAGTGGAGGATAAAACTGTGGAGATTGCCCAATCTTGTTTAATACAAACGTTTTTTTTTCAGAGAGAAACTCATTTGACCAGACCAAGTGGGTGACAAAGAGCAATTTCGTGGGTCGTGACTTAGCATAAAAACCGAAATTGTTGTTTTTCCTCGTGAAACGTGATTTAATAAGTAGCCGTGAATGTTCAGTTTTCTACTGTCCACCAAGCAAACGTCTAATAAAGGTGCTGAGCTTGAATTAACGTGAAACGAGTGTTTTTGTTTTCAGTACATCTCGATCTAAACCCTTCCTCCCTCTCCGTTTAAAATCCTGAGCCGACCGAAAACAGCTTATGCCGCCAACCGAAATGTAACACCTAAATTAATTAGCCCTCGTAGCAAATGTCACAAGGCTTTAACTTCCTTAGTATTACGATCATATTAGCTCTATTTTTAAAAGTCCTAAAAACTAGTTAAAACTGACTTCTCGCAGCGTTAGCAGCACAATGCCTTCCGCTTCATAACGTTCAACGTTTTGTGGCAATTTTAAATTAATTTAATGGTTAGTGCTCGGTAAAATCAATTTATCAAGCAAGTCACCCTACCAATGGTTTCAAGAACGTAGAGAATACACCATTGTTAACCCGGTTGTTTTTGTTCTCATTTGAAACCCATCAACAACTTCAATACTCATTCCGTGAAAATTTATCAGTCTTAGAGCTAACGTTTGTTTTTCTTTAGAATGTTCAAATGGCCGGCCGACTTGGGTGAGTTGTAGTAGCATATATTTATTTTCTTCTAAAAGTGTGATCATAGTGCATAATTAATGCTCAGGTCAGAGGCAGTGTTGTTTGCAAATTTCTCACTACTTTCGCCACTGCAAATCAAATTACGAAAACGCACCTAATTATGGCTTATTTGCCAATGCGAAATTACTATTATAAAAAAAGTCACCATCTCATATTTTCGAGTATAAGAGCTGAATTTTTTTAAAATTATTTCGACGTTGTTAGTCACCGCTAGGAAGTTAACGTTTATTTTCAACATATTACTCCTCGAGGCTAACTTTTTAACAATATAAGTGTAAATTGTTTTTTTAAGTAAAATAATTGAACAAGCAAATAATAAATCATTTCAAAGTCACCTTTAAAACGGTTTTCACATATTCTATCGGTTTGGTTATCGTTCTTTCGTTCTTTGCTTCCTGAACTGTGCCTGAATAATATTGCATTTACATGAGGGAAAGAAGTTCCGCTAGTAACAGTTAATTCAATATATGTCGCCTTCCCTGCAATGACAAATTCCACTTTATGTGCAACAATTGCAATTTCATATCATGCGGCAATTTTTTAGGGATTTTTCCTTTATCATGCTAAAAGTTTGTACGACATTTGGTATCCATGTGCTCATTACATGTCGCTAAATGGTGCAGAAATAAAATACAAAGCCAACTGGGGTGAGAGATTCAGTGGAGGCCAAAATGATCATTGGACCTCGACCAAACCTACTGAACACAAACGACAGTTAACGGTTTTCAAAAAAGAATAGAATCTAACCAAACCAAGTAGGTAATAGGGAGCAATTTAGTGAAATTATTGTTTTTCCTAGCCTCGTGAATGTCAACTGTCAATTTTCAATTCTCCATCAAGCGAAGGATTGCTAGAGTGATGTACTTGAATTTACGTGAAACGAGAGTCTTTTTTTTCTCAGTAAAACATGATCCCCCCCCCCCATCCCTTTTCCCGGTTTACAATCCTCAATGCAAGCAACCGAAAAAATGCTGCAAAACAAAATAAGCTTACTCCAAATGCTACAGTGTTTAACTTCTTTCAGTTTTACGAGTTTATCAGTTCAGGTTTTATTCAAAAGTCCTTGCAAAATGTTTTAAAGCTTCCCGTTGGTAACACAAGTCCTTCCACTTCTAGGATTGTCGGGAAACTCCTCTCCACCAAATGTATCACCCGTTTACTCCTTCAAGGGCAAAACTGAAGGACAGAATTTCATAATGGAAAATGGTGTTCGGCACTGTGTTTGTGGTTCTGTTGTTGAACCTTGGGCAAATCTATAAATATGTCTGTTCAGAGTTATACAGACTTGTTTGTCTTTAAGAAAAAGAAACCCACTTCCCGTTAGCAATAACGTCTTCCGCTTTTGATATTGAAGGAAAAATTGTGTACAGCTGTAAACCACTTTAACACATCTGAAATCGCAAAGGAATGATGCGAGTTCTGATATTTGATACCGTAGTGTGTGTTAGGTGGGTTTAGATATATCAGCAATTCTCATTTCCACCCGATGTTACAGATCGATGACTAGATGATCCGTTTTTGTGCGTTCAGCTAAACTCAAACAGATAGACCACCATGGTTTTCCACTTCAAAGCAAGATCTGTAATTTATTAAGCTTTTCATCATGCTTTAAAAACTAATTTTTAAGCAATCAATGCACATGCGGCAGTGTTAAAAAGGCGAGAACCCTGAGAACAGCTGATTTCAGGGCTGTTACAAAACCGGTTTCTTCAGCATTAAAGGTCGGCTGTGTTTCGTCCATATCACTCTCCCTTATTCACATAGTGGTGAAGGACTTTTGCAGCGTTTTTCCTTGCGTCTATATGATTGTTTATATCTCAAGAATTTATTATTTCCTCGAACTTTTTTCACGCACTAATATTTCATAGTAAATACCAAACCAGTGGATAGCGTTTTTCGCGTGCTCTGATTGTTTACTCGAACTCGGAATAGTATCTGCTATTGACCTCCAATTCGTTGAATAATTGTTTTTAAAACCATTTTATGACCATGGGCAAATCAAGATGGGTGAACCGCAGCCAGCATATCGTGGTTCGCTCGTCACAGCTCGCCTATGACAACAAAATCATCTAAACAATGATGGCAGTTTAGAGAAATACTAAGTCACTGAGATATAATCATTCATAAAGAACCAGATGAATCTCCACGTTATTTTTACCTTTATCTTTACCGTTTTCTGATAATGAAGGATTTAGGACGGGCAAACCAAAACCGGCCAATCAAGTTTTAAAAGCCCTGCTGTACCCCAGTGGTAGAAGTAAAGCCGCTGTGCTAAGAATTCCGAGCACAATTTTGAAATCGGTTCCTCTAAAGAACATACCCAGAAATATAAATAATGATTTGCAAGGTATTTAGTACAAATAAATGCGCAAAGTTAGCAATTTATTAAAAGCAGGTAAAATCAATTGCGGACCAATAAAATTGAAATAATGATCACTAGAACAAATATTACAAATTTTGGTTTATTGGTTGTTTTCATACGTCGTTGAAACCGGAGACTGATAATTTTCAGTAACTGCAATCAGAGAAATATTTTGTGGTACCATAAATTCTTAGATAGTGCTGCGGTTCTTGTTTGCTTTTTGTTTTTAACGAGTGTAAGTATGTGTGTTTCTTTTTATTATTCAAACATTCCTGAAAAGCTAGCAACCAGAGACTAACTTCCCCTTAGTGATGATATCTTCCTCTTTACCCGATGAAGGAATTGTTCTTGTATTATTAATTTTACTTTTTTGTGGGGCGCGTTTGATCCACTTAAAGGTGTTCTCTATTTGACCAGAAAACTTTTAGCGGGTTGCAAAAAGCTGATTTATTAGTTTTAGCCACTGCATACAAGTGGTTTGTTTGCGTGGTTTATTTAAGAATTACACTAACCGACCGAGTTTCTCATGAATAGTCAATGAGGCGCAATTGTGCTGACATTATCGCTCGTAGAAAACGGGAAGTATATTTAAGTAGACGCATACATGAAAATAAGTCACATTTACAAAACAATATCAAAACCAAATGTTACTTTCCAAGAATACATGCGGTCGATCATTGTTTATCAGAGGAATAGACGGATTCACAATAAACCACTTGAAACCCACCAACAACTTCAATACTCATTCCGTGAAAATTTATCAGTCTTAAAGCTAACGTTTGTTTTTCTTTAGAATGTTCAAATGGCAGGCCGACTTGGGTGATTTGTAGTAGCATATATTTATTTTCTTCTAAAAGTATGATCATAGTGCATAATTAATGCTCAGGTCAGAGGGAGTGTTGTTTGCAAATTTGGCACTTACTTTCGCCTTTATTATGGCTTATTTGCCAATGCGGAATTACTATTATAAAAAAATCACCATTACATATTTTCTAGTATAAGAGCTGAATTTTTTTAAAATTATTTCGACGTTGTTAGTCACCGCTAAGAAGTTAACGTTTATTTTTAATATATTACTCCTCGAGGCTAACTTTTTAACAATATGAGTGGAAACTGTTTTTTAAGGAGGCAGTTAACCTTAAATTTCGAAAAAAAGTTCATAATCCGTCAAATTTTAAAAGACGGCTACAAAGAAAGTTTATTATAGCGGAGCCTGCGGGCAAAGCCCGCCAGCGGAGCTCCATTACTAAGGAAATATGGTAACCTATCAATCCGAGAAATTTTGGTTGTGACGTAATAGTCATGTGACCGTCCGTCCGTACGTCCGTCCGTCCGCACACTCTGTGGGAGGGGGAGGGGAGTCCCAAGACAACCCGACGGGAGCAGAGAATGCCATCTTTTCTTGGCGGGAAATCGCACGGTGCTTTAGGGCAACCGGCATTTTTCTTGGCGGGAAATCGTATGACCATCGTCGCTTTAGAAAAAGAGGTTTCTTTAAAAGCTTAAGCTTCTTTAGCATTTAACGATTGCTCGAGAGTACTGAAGTTTTATACTTGACAAAAAAAGAACATCTAATGTATATAAATGGGAAGAAAAAGTTCAAAAGAATACTGATAGAAGGCGAAAAGTTCAAGTTACGAAAGCTGCATTCAAAGGACTTCATCGCTTTGTTTTCTCCACGGCGGAGAGTTTGCCCTGTTCTGAAACACAACCGAGTAAGTGAAGTTTTTAAAAGGTCTAAGGTACATGATTTCGAGTATTACGATGAAAGAAATCACGTTTTGAAATGTAAATTTGATTTATGCCATTAGAAATGTGTTATTTACTTTTGACTTTAAAAAATTATTAGAAAACGCGCTCAGATTTGTGACAGATTCTTGAATATTTTGCCATGCTGAGCCGATTTCACTCGCGTGGACGGACTTACGATTTTGGAAGTGTAACGCGAATTGCTTTAAGTATAAACTTAGGGGTTTTCGAATAAATGTTTTTCAAAAATGATTTCTCTGTCCATTATTTTGTGTTTGTTTATTCATAACAGTAGGTCTAAGCACAGCCGCAAGACAACTGCACAAGCTTTGCTTTCAATTTTCACCGTCCGGTCCATCTCTTTGTGGAAACTGTCGATTTTCTTGTCCTAGAAGTTTTCAATAGTAATAATCTTTTAAGCGAAGCAGTTGTCGGTTTAAAGCTATTTTATCCGAAAAGCTTCCGAAAACAGTTTTGTGCGTTCCTCAGAGCGCCTAACTTTATATAGGCTTACTTCGCATCCGCAAAACTTATGCCGGCATAATAACAATTTAATTAAAGCGTGTTTGGCGTTTCTTTGTTTTGAATCTTGATTGTCTCTAGTTAGAGAACGAAATATAACAGTTATTTGAAAAACTATAAGCGAAGCAGTTGTCGGTTTAAACCTATTATGCCCGAAAAGCTTCCAAAAACAGTTCGGTGCATTTTTTAAAGCGCTCGAATTTCAGACAATTTGCAGCCGCAAAACTTCTGCAACAGAGTTAAGAATGTTTGGACGGTGTTTGTTCGTTTGTTTTCAATCTCGATGGTCTCAAGTTAGAGAACGAAATATAAGCGAAGCAGTTTTGAGTTTAAAGCTATTTTATCCCGTAAGTAATGTGTGTTCCTCAAAGTGCTTGAATTTTTTCGCGGCTGCTAAAACCTACGCGACATTTCTTCGATAAGTTTATTACAAGTGCTTCGAAGCTCCCCAGATCCTTTATTTCGGGTAATCCCAGTAAAATGCCGGTGAAATGTCAGTATAAATTTTTGACCGCAGACTAATATTTTTATTTAGTGGCAGTTCATGTTATTTGTTAACATCCGAACGCGATGAAGATAACCCATTTAAACAGTCGAATAATTTTTATTTTGTTTTTGTAAATGAGCGCCGTTTCAAGTTCATTCAAGCGAACAGCCAATAAACCAAGGAGATTTGACAAGCCTTCTCAGTTAATGACAGGATGTGGAAACATCGCAAACACCAAGCTAGACGGCTCGTGAGTAAAATAATCAAGCTGTGCTCAGCCTCTAGAACGACCTTTCGAGCTTGGTTTTACAGAACAGATCCCCAAAATATTGAAGGACAATTCGGAACACTTTCAGGCTTTTTGAGAAACACTTTTCGAAAGCGAACGAGCCAAAAAAAGCCCCGAAATGTATTTCAGACCGAAAAGTTTCAGGACTATTTTTGAGAAACGAACACCAGTTTATTCCTTCGCGGCTCCGCTTTTAGGCTTGGCTAAATCTATATATTATTGTATTTCTAATTCCAAAGTTTTTTTTGGCAAAAATTTGAAAAACCCGCCAAAAATTTGTGTTTTAATTAAAAGGGGTCATTAAAAATGGCCTTAGTAACCATTGTTTACAGTTTGTTGATTTCGGTTGCTATGGGGTCTATACACCCTGGTTTTTTTGTAAAAACGATCCAAATTTGCTCCTCTGTAATCCACAAGTCCGTCATTTTCTTATTCCTTTCAAGTTTTCCTACCCAGAAGACTTTGCATGATTTGCGGGCACGTTTTCTCTCCGAGAGTGGAAATTGCGAGTGTGTTGCTGTGTGTTATCAAGGTTGTATTCGGTTATATTTTGAATTTGTCGATGGAAGGAGAGGAAGAAAACTGTAGAAAAAGAAAAGGGAAGTTTAGGTCGTGTCGGAGAAAAAAAAGAAAAGGTTTCCACGGCAAAAAAGCATGGGAAATGCGAAGGGAAACAAACACAGATGGGAATCATGAAACAAGCGAGGAGTCACGCGAGGAGCCACAACCAAGCACATCCAAGGCCAATAGTGAGTACGATGATTTTTTTAGATCGGACTGCGCCAAAGAATATGTCAGAACTGAAGCTAAGGAACAGTTCTTTTAAGGATTTGGAGAACGAATTCCGAGTAAGCACGCGCTCTCAAACGAGTTCTTCAGGAATGCCGCAGAGTATCGAGGAACATGAGAAAGCACATGGCTTCAAACTGCAAGATGCCGAGCTGCTATCTCACTGCATTAGCAAATCAGCTATTTGCAGCTCATGTAAGGATCCAAAATCCGAACTTCAGCTCTTCCAAGAAAACTCTAACCGTGATGGCCTTGCTGAAACGTTGTGTTTAAAATGCTCAACTTGTGATTGTATCACCCCTTTACAAACAAGTAAGAGGCTTGGTGGTAAAGGTGATGGGGCTCATGAAGTGAACAGGAGGTCTGTGCTGTCTTCCCATCAATGGGGCCGTGCTGGTTTGGCAAAGTTTTGTGCTGGTATGGAACTTCCACCTCCAGTTACCAAGAAGGCAACAACCAGCACATGAAAAAAATTGAAAAGATAGCTGTCAACAATGCTGAGCAATTGATGTGTGAAGCAGCTGAAAGGCTTACTCAATTGGTCTCCAGTGAGGAGGAGGACAGTGTGGTCGAGATCAGTGGCCAAAAAGCCACTAAAGTTGCTGCTTCTGTAGATGGAACTTGGCAAAAAAGAGGGCACAGCTCTAAGATTGGTGTAGTTTTTGCTGTGTCAGTAAGAACAGGAGAAGTCCTTGACTATGAGGTGAAATCACTCATTTGCAAAGAATGCTCATCTCATGAACACTGTGATAAACAATCACCTGATTATCTAGCATGGAAAGAGTCCCACAGGAGGCATTGTGAAGTAAATCATCAAGGTTCCTCTGAAGAAATGGAGTCTTTAGGGGCCATGGACATATTTTCTCGCAGCATTGAGAAGCGAAAGCTAGTGTATTCGACCTTTGTCGGTGATGGCGACAGTAGCTGTTTTGGCAAAGTCAAATCAAAAATGGAAGAACTTTATGGTGAAAGCTATCCAGTTGTTAA
Source organism: Siderastrea radians (assembly GCA_964017195.1). Lineage (NCBI taxonomy): Eukaryota > Metazoa > Cnidaria > Anthozoa > Scleractinia > Rhizangiidae > Siderastrea > Siderastrea radians. The sequence continues at coordinate 13,861,738 of OZ024891.1, read as the reverse complement.
AGAGGAGTGTGTGGGACATGTCCAAAAGAGACTGGGCACAGCCCTTAGGACCTACAAGAAGAATATGAAGGGGCAAAAAATGTCAGATGGTGGAAGAGTGGACGGAAGGGGTCGCCTCTCTGACAATGTCATCGACAAGATGCAGAAATATTATGGCAGAGCCATAAGAGAAAACTCTGGGGATTTGGACAAAATGAAAAAAAGTATCTGGGCAATTTTCCACCATATGATTAAAGATGAGTCCTCTCCACTTGAAGAGCAGCACAAGCTATGCCCGAAAGGTGAAGACACATGGTGCAAATTTTGGAAGGACCGAGCATTGTACAAAGAAGACAACCGCCTTCCCAATGTTTTTATTGAAGAACTTAAGCCTATTTTCACTAGGCTTACTAATGATGACTTGTTAAAAAGATGCCTACAGGGGCAAACTCAAAACAGAAATGAGAGTGTCAATGGGCAGCTGTGGTCAAGGTGCCCTAAAAGCAAGTACTGTGGAAAGCGATGTGTGGTTATAGCTGTGTGTGAGACTGTAGGAGTGTTCAATACAGGGGCAGCTAACAAGGCAAATCTGATGAAGTCATGTGGAATTTCTCCTGGCCGAAATATGCTAAAAGCTTTCAGAAACGAGGATAAAGAAAGAATTGTGTCTGCGGCTCACAGGGTCAGCTCTAAGTACCGAAAGCGAAGGCAGGAAATCAGGTCCAAGCGAAAATCAAAGGCTGACAAGCTGTCCTATCAAGCTGGGGCATTTTGCACAAGCTCCAAACCAGAGGCAGATGGAAAAGGAAAAGGAAAAGAGAAGAAGAAGCAACCCAGAAAACAGGCAAAGACAGTTTCTTTACCCGCTGAGCCCGCCACAAGTGAAATTGAAATTATGTTTGTGGCCCCAGAATTGGAGTTTGTTGCTGCCCCCAGCAAAAGATCAGAAATGCCTGATTGAACTGGTTTGTTCCTCTGTTTTATGGGAAAAAACTTTACAACCTTCAATGTGGACAATTTGGACTGCTTGTATTAAGTTAGATTATGATTGGTGTCTTCTTCGGGAGCATCTACTGTTCAAAGACTCTGTATAGAACTTTATATGGCAATTTCTCAAATGTACATATGTTTACACTCAGGGTACTTAAACAAGCACAGTTTGCTTGCTTTTTAAGTTTTTGAGACGAAATTGTCTGTGGTTGTTTCTAAAATAATGCTTTGTGCAATGAATTATGGATTTTTTCATTTATCGCAAACTGTGGCCGTTGCCATGGAAACATGGATACCGGGTTTAAATGCCGTAAACATGGAAGAAAAAAAAATCAGTAATTCATTGCAAAGAACATTGCATTTTGACTATGTACAGCAATTTTTAAGTCAAATGAATTAATATTCCCCAAGAAATCCTTGTTTGTAGATGACAGCCTTTGGTTTGTTTACTCAGGTTGTCATGGAAACGGTTGGTTGTCATGGCATCAAAAGTACCTAAATAAGTGCTCCTGTTGACATTGCTTGCATCTGCCAAGTTTGGACTTGTTTGGCCCATTCAGGAATAAATTATCTATTTTAATCTATTTTCACTGATTTAGGGTTAACTGCCTCCTTAAGTTAAATAATTGAACTAAGCAAATAATAAATCATTTCCATGTCACCTTTAAAACGGTTTTAACATATTGGTTATCGTTCTTTCGTTCTTTGTTTCCTGAACTGTGCCTGAATAATATTGCATTTACATGAGGGAAAGAAGTTCCGCTAGTAACAATTAATTCAATATATGTCGCCTTCCCTGCAATGACAAATTCACCGTTATGTGCAGCAATTTCAATTCCATATCATGCGGCAATTTTTTAGGGATTTTTCCTTTATCATGCTAAAAAATTGTAAGACATTTGGTATCCATGTGCACATTACATGTCGCTAAATGGTGAGTAAAGCCTTTGTACTAAGATTTCCGAGCACAATTTTGAAATCGCTTCCTTTAAAGAACATACCCAGAATTAAATATAATGATTAGCAAGGTATTTAGTACAAATGATTAGGAAATAAAATGATATAAAATTCTGTTAATCTCATTTTTATAATTTTCTGTCATGTTTCATTTTTCCGTGCACAAGAATTATCCTCGAGCATTTTTCAACCTTTCCTTAAAAAATTGTTCCTTCTATTCCCCAGTAGTAATTATGACTTCCGTTCTCGTTAACACGAAATTGCTATTTTCTACTGCAACACTGTAACATTTTTTGTTTGGGTTTATTTGTGGGTTAACAACTTTTTTTTTTCTCTGGTTCAAAAACTCTAGAGAAAAATGTGCCTAGCACTGTTCTTAATTTGCGCTCAGTGGTGTTTCAAGGATCGAGAATTGGAGGACCGTGCCGTTGTTTCCCTACAGAGTCGAATCCTCTGATGAGTATTTTCGAATACCAATTCCTCTCGTAGTGTTGCAATTTCTCTGCATTACATCCGTTTCCTTTTCGTAAGGCAGTCGTAAAAAAGGAAACAACGAGAAAAGGACAACTTGTGACAAATACAGTACTAGCTGAGTAGCAATCTAAGTTTCGCACGGTACAAAAGATGATGTTGTTGTGGCGAGTCTTCACAATTTCAACTGTTAAAACATTATGACGATACTGTGAAAAACTGTAAAAATATTATCACAACACCATATCACGTCATATCTGGTAATATCTTCAGTAGCTTTCACTGCTGAAGAGCCTACATCCTAAGTGTTAAGACTATTGTGTTGATTATCTTCAAAATGACTGTTTGATATCACTCACCAAATCCTAACGAAAGTAGGGACCACAAGATAATTCGCAGCCAAGCTTCCATCCCGACACCCAGACTATAATAACCTGGTTTCTTTACACGATGTTTCTTTATAAGAACGGATGTCTATTTCCGATTTTAAGAGCAATTCTCTGTAAGAATCAAACAAAGTGGGAAATGGAAAATTTTGACCCCCCACTCAAATTTGCATGCAAGTATATGAGGCGCCATTTTTCAAAAAGGTTCTTATTCTGCTGGACCCCTTTTGCGTTGTCAGGTTCCGTCGTTGTTATTCTTCCAGACCCATTTCTTACCTGCAAACCTGCTTGTTCTGATGTAAGCACGTAGCTACTTGCAGCTGGAAGCTTGTTGAGGAGAAATGGAACTGTGTAATGGAATCAAGAGATGGAAAACAAACAAACCCAGTTCAGACCGTTACAAGCGGTAATCTTTGGACGGCTGTCGTTTTCCTTGGAGGTCTTCCGGATCCGGGAAAAACTATGGGTAATGTTTTTTTCGTAGCGAAACTGGTGTTTGAAGCGGACATGGACGTGTACTTTGGAGATAATCATGGCGTAAAGATGGCCAATTTGAAGTGTTTCCAAAATGACAGTCTTCATATGTTTGGCGGTGTAGCGCCTGGGCTCCAGTGCTCGCGTAGGGTGTAGGGGGATTGGGAACGAGGGAGTTTGACAACTTTGAACCGTTATATCTCGGAGGGGTTTTATTGTGGCCGTTTGAAAAGCTGTGGGAATATATGTATTGGAGACAAATTTCGCGCTACGCGTGGTTTTAAGTTGGTGAAATTAAGGTTTTAAAAGTTCCTGGGGTGGGTAAGTTACTTCCATGCCCGCAGTGCTAAGGACTATGGGATTGGCAGAAAATACCCTATCCTCACATGAATTAGCTGCATTTCAGAATTGGGGACAAGCTTGTTTATGTGCAAGCTCACTGCAACTTAAGGTACAGTATGCGGTCCTTGGTCCGCGAGGTCCTTGTTCTGCGACCTTTCCGAACCGATGTCATATTTGCTCGTTAATAAAAATACGACAAAAAACGAATGTATTCGATGATTTATTGATTAGTCTTCTTCCATATGACGATGTTTCGGCTTTCCTGCTCTTGGTGAAGGCGGAGAATTCAAGTTTGTTGACAACATGAGAACCCTCATAGAGTATTTTTTGGCTCGCCGTTGGAAGCCAAAGTTGCTATGGACGCTAACGTACATTGAGATAATTAAAATTTTAGAAAATCCAATTTAGTAACTGCATCGATCGTTTAAGCCAATCACAGGGTGAAAGGGAATTTGATCTTGATGACGGTTTTCAACGCTCGCAGCTGGATTTTGTTGCGAGCTAAACCGTGCGTCATGGAAAGTTCCACTTTGTGGTATTTTTAGCTCTGAAAAGTCCCGGGCCTTATCATCGCTATTTTAAGCTCTGGCAGCGAGAGCCTGGGTTTCTGCCCAGTTTGGGGCAATAGACCATTTTCATTATGACGTCACACACGCAAAGTTTCTGGTAGTTGTAGTAAAGATTGCGCCCAGGGTCGCTCAATCGCGGGAAAATTCAAAGTAATCCACAAAAACACATGCAATGCAATGGCAGCCGAGTCAGCCGATCATATCATGCCTATAATGTGAATAATTGAGAGGACCTTGAGTGACCTATGCGACAAACCTGCTTTTACCCCACCAGGACACACCAAGAGACAATAATGTAAAAGTAAGGAAGGTTTATTTTGTAAGATTTTCGATTTTTGTATCGTATCGCCCTCGGTGCGTTACAAAACTTTTTCGCGGATGTCTTCTTGTGCGCTCGATTTTCAGGCCGGTAATTTTACATGCATCCTTAGGATGAAGTCTGTTGAAGACATTTCTTTTAAAAGCTTGTTGCTACAAGGAAAAGACCTGAAGAATACTCGACGGCAGTTATAGAAGAAATTGGAGAGCTTAGAGCAGAGAAATCGTTGTTCGAGAAACAGACTGTATTGTCAGTGTCGTTTTTATTTCCAAGGACTACGGTCGATTTTTAAGTATTTCTTCCACTTCAACCGTTGGTAAATTAGATATTTGACTGTGGATTGACTTCGTAAGAATGTTCTAACTGAGCGATTCCACATTTACAATAGCTTTATTGAAATGTTTAAAAAACTTGTAGAAATTTGGTACGGAACAGTGTCAAGTTAAGCGGAATTGTACTCGAGGCATTTTGCTTTCCCAGGACAGCAAGTGCATGCTATTCTGAATAATTTTTTCATACCTGAAGGCTTTTTCTCTGTTTCTCTTTTCATGGAATTTCGTACTAAAATTATAAATAAGCGATCTGATTTTGCAATTGCCTTTATTACAGTTAATCATGGCGAGAATATGTTGTGTGTGTAAACTTTCAAGATTTTGTCATTGTAGGTTTTGTCATTACGTCTTATTTCGCAAAATGGTGAAAATCATTCAAAAACTTAGTAATAGAAACTATTCTAGACTGAGTTACGCATGGTTCAATTCTACCTGTTACCATCCCCCCCCGGGCACACCCCCGGGGATTTGCAATTTTTTTCTTACTTGGCGGTCTATTCCCCACCCCCGGGCACGCAGAAAGAGACAATTCCCAACCCCCGGGACTCCTCATCGACCAAATACGTTGTTTTGTGTTCAAAATTGATTTCCGTACAATAGCACGACCAGACGTTTTGACAAGAACTTAAACGCTTTTGTAGAGTTTACTGAACGAAGGACACTACATAGTATTAAAAAACATGGACACTGCATTGAAAAAGAAATCTGAAGAAAAAAGTCTAACCGCACTGGCATTCGGCTGGCGAGTAAAGAAATGTTCTTCACCGCGTGTTTTATTCTAAACATAGCACATGCACAAAAGAGGTCCGGTGAGCAAATTGATGACAGCATTTTAAAGGAGTTTTTCTTAGCTTGTTTCACAAGAACACTGGACTGAGATCTCTGTTTAATATAAAGCCGTGCATCTGTTTCATACAAAATACGCTGAAGAAATATTTCTATGTTTGTGATGAACGCCACGGCCATCCATTCGAGTACGCATCAAACGCTCCTTCGTTTAACAATTTATGATAAACGTGCCTTTGAATACAGATTTTAATTCCGAGAGATTATTCTTCTCCAACCAGTCTGCTACAAATTCAAATAGGCAGTCTTCTCTACGCGGTCCGGCGCCATTGTGTCAACTGAGAAGTGATAAGCTAGTGACGTGCCTCACAAGAAAAACGAGAAGTTATTTTCGATTTGCCCCGCCCCCCTACCCCCGGGACAAAACCGTTTCAAACAATTCCCCACCCCCAGGCCCGAAGGGCTGGACTTGTCCCGGGGATTGCCCGGGGGGGATGGCAACAGGTAAAATTGAACCATGCATTAGTGTTGTTTCTCAAGCCAGTTTGCTTTCCTTTGGTACTGAACATTGGGTTGTTTGAACGCAAAAAATCGTTCGGCGGTCTTAGTGCGAATAACATTGCTTGCTTTTTCAGTTGACGGAATATTTCAATCATCTTTACATGGTTTGCGTTAACTTGTAGTAGTGAATGGTATTTCTCTTCCATTATAACTACTTAACTTAGGACTGCCGATTCACTCAAAGCGAAATATTTTTAAAATGTAAATGTTTTGCTTTGTTTTTATTAAATCTCAGAGCGGGTCGCTCAAAACATTTCAATGGGTTCCTTGTTTTGTTTTGCACTATTCTAGATGAAAAAGAAAATTTATTGCTTCCATCTCCATTTGGTCAGTGTTATTTAAAAACTGTTCTACTTGTTCTACAACTCTTATCTCAGACACTCCCTCCTCCCCTTCGATTCTTTTTCTCATGAGGGAAATTATATTTGCACATTGTTATGACACGCTTTCCTTCTACACACTCGTTATCCAGAATCTGGGAAAAAAGTTTGGAGTTGAAATGTTTGTTAACAACACTCTTCGCAATTCTTCGATCATCGAAAAAAAAAAACTGAAAAACTCCAGGCTGAATTTCTTTGAATTCTATAGCAATCCAGCACATAACCTTGTGAAACACCTGGTAGCTTGCCGTGGTCGACATGGCACTTCTGCTGATTTTTTGACACTTTCTTGCAATCGCGCGATACTGGGCGCGATCTTTACGACAACTACCAGAAACCTTTGCGCGTGTGACGTCATAATGAAAATGGTCTATTTTCCAGGCCTCTGCAACCGATGGCTTCAGCAAACGTGGAGTTTGAAACGCCTCTCAATTCCCCTCCGTTTCATTTCTCTAAGCGCAAATGCATCGTCCATTTCCCATACGAGTTAGACCAAGCACATTGATTGGCGCACTTTCTAGTTTGTATTGCTCTCCCGGCCGAATTAATTGTTCTGTCATGTCCAGTAAGCTTATATATTTTTGCAGTCAGTGCAAGAACAAACAACCAACAACCATTGCTGGGTTTGTCGTACCATGTATTTAGACGAAACTGTCCTTGAAGGTTTATCGAACACTTCAGTGGGCCAATTTGTCTTTCTTGATGTGTCTACTTTTGCGTCTCCGTAAAAACATGGTCATGTTTACTTAGCTTGTGCATAGATAAAACGCAACGGGAGGACGTGTTGTTTTGAAAAAGAAGTTTACAGATAAACCAATTTCTGCGGTTGTGAAGGAATTTGCTGCAGAGTTTAAAACTTTTGTTTTAACGACTCTTGAAAAATATCAACAATTTTCGCATATGGATCCTTGGTGCGCGACCTATGACCCTGGAGAACTTACATTTCGCGAAGCGGACAAAGAAAACCTTAGATAAATAGAAACGGCCGTTGTTTTTGCTGAATATTTTCAAAATCTTCTTTATATAAATGTTTGTGAACGCGGTTAACTTTTCAGTTGCATACCTAGAATACATATAAGCTTGTAGTCTTGTAATTTAATATTTTCGACTGCGCTTGGGGCTTGTGTGAGAGACTGTTGTCTGAAAAGTAAACATATTATTTTATACTCACAACGACTTTCCAACAAGACTGCAGCTTAGATATATCAAGGATAAGAAAGAATAAATAAAATATTGTTAAAATTTTCATTCTCCTAAGGAAATTCAACTGACAAGATTCTAAAAATACAAGAAAATGGCTAGTCTCCTACGCAGCCGTTTTTAGTGGCGTCACGCAACGCTCCCAAAACATCTAAAAACGGCTGGGTAGGAGACTAGAAAATGGCAAGATTCTAAAATTTTGTCGAGATTGCACAGTCATTCTGACAGATTATCGCCTTTATCAATTTCAGACCATGCGCACGTGCTTAATAGCTCCCTGGTGAACATCAACATTCCCCAGTGGCAAGGAGGAGGACTTGAACTCGGGACCTCCAGATTACAAGTCCAGCACCCTAACCACTAGGCCACGCTCACCTCCAACTTAATTGCTTAAAGGCAATCATCCACCACATTTACTTATTATAGTTTAATGTTTTGTGAATATGTGTCTCCCAACAGGACCAAAACATAAAAAGACCCCTTTGCCTGATACTAATTTTTCGGACAAACCCGATGTTTTCCGCAAATGTTGGTTTCTAAATATAGAAGTCACGTGATTGATGGCCAAAACTCTGATACTCGATATGATTGTATGCTGTACACGATTTTAAATAAACCTGTCCCTCGCTCCGGCAAGCCCCACCCCCTCCCTCTTCAAAAGTTCCCAGAGAAAAATAGACCGTGACGCGTGGAGATATAAGCTAGAAGAGAAACGTGTTTCGTGAGTTAAACTAAATATGTTAAAGTAGAGTGATTTTACTAAACCTGTGAAATAGGTACTACACTTTTAGATCTGTTAGACACCAAGTTACATTGTTTTCTTTTGTTTAGTTTGGACTATTACACACTGTGAGATATTGTTTCACGGATTAAATGAAATCACTCTGTGCTTGGCACGGGGATTTTATAAACATTTGACCCTGGACTTGGTCGGATCACGACTCCATGCTCGCCTCCCCCCCTCCCCCCCCCCCCACAAACCCTACGCTACCCTATAAAGACTGGTATCAGAAATTCGCAACGTTGGATAACTGTGAAGAAAAGATGTCACAGGCGTCACGTGAGCCACAGTCCACGATCTCTGTCCGTCGGCTCAAAGGTTAAAGCAAACACAATTAATGTAACAGTTCCATTTAAGGAAAATAGACTGGTTTTACTTAACCCGTGAAATAGTAACTAAACTTTCAAATACTATTACACACTAATTCCATTGATTTCTTTTGTTTAGTTTGGAGTATTACTCATTAATCTGTTGGATGTCGATTCACGGGTTAAATAAAATCACACTAGTCATACAAATGGGACTTAGTCTTAACTTGCAGTATGGAACCACAAGGAAGTTGTCGCAAATACAGTAGAATCCCGATTTTTCGAACCTCCAGGGGAAATGGAAATTTCTTCCAGAAATCGGGGGTAAAATTACAGAGGGAAAAGAAAATTGGTTCTAGAGATCGGGAGTTTCGACAAACCGAGGGTTCGAGCCGGTGATTGGGATACTACTGTAATGCTGTCATTAACTACTGAACTTGAATAAATGAATGTTGATTATCGTCACACGCCTTTGCACTAAAAGAATTCGCGCTGACCTTTTGATGTCACTGATCACCGGTTAGTCTGAAGACAAAATACTATTGTAGTAAGCCTTTCCAGCGGGTCTAAGATATGGTAACAGGTTTTCTCATTTGGTTTGATGGAAACGGTACTTAAGGCGGAGAGGTCTTCTTCGCGGAAGCGAGTTCGTTCTAAAGTTCGTCTTCTAAAGTCCACTTCGATAGGTTGTTCTCGATCATCTAGCGTCTTTCTTAGCCAAACGCAGTTGGGGTGCGTGAAAGTTTTGACGATCCCGTCCGTAGGATCAACACTCTCGCCTATCCCGAAATTAAAATACATGGTGTCGCTAAATCGGTAGGCCTGATTGAAAATTTTTTTCCTCCTTTCTCTGTAAGTTTTACGAAGCCACGTGGCGAAACGTTTGAACGCTGATTGCGGTGGGAGAATCCAGGTTAGTTTTGGAAACAAAGAACTGTTGTTAATTGTCTCTGCGTAGCCCACAGGTGTTTCTAGATGTTCTGCATTTCTGAACAAGCCTTCCGCTAAGCCACCATCGCGATCTACGGCACCAAAGGAATGGCCTGCTTCGAGGAACTTGTAATCGATTCTCTCACGGAATCCACTCGCAGCGAGGTAGTCAAAATAAAAAACGACCGTGTGATTCTTGTTCTAGATCTGGGACCTTGTGTTATCAGCCCAAAATATGTTCCACTTGGATTCTGTCTGACGGAGATGTAAATCGAGGCAGGATACGAGAGTTTCTGGATTTTTCTCAGCCGTGCATTCGCTCCAAGCATATGTCGTTCCTTTGTTCGTTTCTGCACTGTGGATCCCAAAAGCATACAATTTAATCTTTCGCAAGTAGTACGTTTGTTGGGCAGTAAGCTTAGGAATCATTACATTCTTGTGGAAATCCATGTGAAACACTGATACCCCATGAGTTGGTTCATTTGACGCCCGTGACATTTTTTCTTTCCCGGGTTAACGTTGTTAACGTTCAAGCTTTAATTTCTAAGTCGCACGCGTGGCTTTCTGCGTCTCGCGCGAGTGAACAAACCATTTGTAACTAGTGCGCGCACGGCAACAGCGTGTAATTACAACGCGTGCGGTTTTGAAACGTCATCTTTTTTCTGGTACGTACGTCTGTCGAATCTTTTTTCGTCGTCGTTATGGATCAAGGTTTTCACTATAAGTTCGAGAAACAAAAAGTGGTTTCCCATCGGGAGAGAAAACGAGCAGACGAACTTGCAACGCGCCGGCACCGAGAGCCTATTCTTAAAGTAATCAAAAAGAAAATAAGACCAAGGAAAAAACAGGCCATTTCGATTTGTTCGTGAAATGCGGTTGGAATGTTGCAGTACCACCTGTCTGTTGGATATTGGAATAGACGTTGTAATGCAGGTAAGAAACGATTTCGACCGCATGGCTTACCAAGCACAGAACGAACATTTGGCCGCTCGTATAGGAACCACGAATGCGAGAAGGCAGAACCGAGTGGATAATCCTAGAACTGTGATCCGATATTACACCACTGGAAACGCGAATCAGAAACTACAAATATGCAAAAGAGCATTTATGAAGATTTACGGAGTCGGAAAGAAACGACTTAGAGTGTTGCTTAAAAAGCGGAGGCCATTCAGTGGAGCTGTAGAAAAAGATAGACGAGTCTTACAGAGTAACCAAAAACGCTTGAGCCCTCGACTGAAAGCAGAGGTATGTTAACTTCTCCCGACAGATCTTTTTAACTATGATATTGTTAAGAGAATCTTTTCTTGTTGTCAATTTTGCAAGGCGCTATTGAATAGCGATAGAAATAGCGCTATAAATTTTCACGGCCTGCACTTTCATCCCCTAAAACTTGCTACCAATGAGCGCTCGAAGAATGCTGTCAGTTATTGTAAAAACTGTAATGATACGGGCTCCATGCAGGAAGATTGTATTGAGTCAATTGTAAACAAGGAGCCCAAAATGTGACCACTATTAACAAATTTTTCATTCTTTCGTATAATCCAATTAGAAGGTGACTTCTGATTGGACCGTGACTGCAGGAAAGAATGCGAATCAAAAGCGGCCACCGGCTCTTCGGCTTCTCGATAGACCATATTCGTATTCTCGTTATAGAACTGTAACTAGCTTGCAATTGAAGCCAATGCACATGAAGCTCTTTTTAATGATATTCCTCCGCATTAGCGTCCATTGCACGCTAGTTCCAGATGAATACGGAGAATACCAGGGAGGGCGGTGAGGGGGTTATTTGTTGGACTTTTAGGATGGCTGTGAATCAGATGAGGGGGACGCATTGAAATTGCTCTTTATGAGGCCGGCTTGATTGAGCTTTTTATTATTATTATTATTATTATTATTATTATTATTATTATTATTATTATTATTATTATTTTTATTGGTCAAACATATGACTCACAATAACAAAATTTAATTTAACTTAATTCAAATATTTTATATGGCGCCAAAGCACTATTTGTCCTAGGCGCTATACATAACTAATTAAATTACAATAGGTATAGAACTACTAAATTACAAGATTTATAAAACTATTACAGTTGATTACAAAAGGAAAACTAATTAAAAAGAAAAATTACATGTAGGTCTCAACTAAAAATATAAATATTCTACAAGTTGTACGCCTGCTTGAAAAGGTGCGTTTTCAAAGCCTAGTTAAAACTATTTAATATATTTCCTGACTTCATAATCTCTAGAGGTAAAGTATTCCATAAATTCGGGCCAGCTACAGAAAACGCACGACCGCCGTAAAACATAATTTAAATTAAATTTAGTTTACAAAACATATTTAAATTTAGTTACAGCACCAACAAAAGAATGAGGAAAACACAATACACACACAGTAAAGGGACAGTACGTTTCTTGTTGTGTTTTGATGGATTAAGCTTATTGTTGTACCCATTTCCTTTCCTCGCACAGGTTGTAGAACACATCTGGTCATATGAGCCGGAACAATCACATTACACGCGACATAAAGCACCAGAGAAGAGATATCTGGAGCCATCCCTGAATTTGACCAAGGTCTACAACGACTTTTTAAAACTAAAAGGTCATGTTTTAGGGACAGCTGCCAAGCCTCCCCTAAGTATAAGTTCTTTTAGAAAGATTTTCTTCAGTTATAATCTAAGCTTCCGAAAACCCAGAAAAGATACTTGTGGAAAATGCGACAGCAGAAAAATGGTAATAAACCATTCTACGAGCGCAGAAGAAGGCGCCGAAACAAGGACTCTTCAAGAAATGCATTGGCAAGACGTTCAAAAACACTACGATGAGAACTACTTTGATTTCAACGTCCTATTACAAGTTAAAAACAGAGATGGCCTTGATTGGAAACTGCCCCCAACGTGGAGACACGCACAGTCGTGACCCACTGAAGCAGCAACTATTTACTAAAGCGTCAGAGATCGGACATGCGTTTATGCGATTGTTATGTAAAACTCAGCTTTGTGCTGAATGTTGCTTTTAAAATCAGGTAATGGAATAAAAAAATTCTGGTACAGATGAACTTTTGTCCCAAGTGATAGAGGACTAAGAAAGGCTATGCACTAAAAAAGTATGGGCTTAAGCGTATGACTGTTTGAGAAGTTGCTCCGAATTTCACAAACAGGTTGCTCGAAATTTGTCAAAAAGTTGCTCAAGAAATCCTGATGTTGCTTTCTTTCTAAAAAAAAAAAGAATGATAATAATCAATAAAAAAAAGTTGGAGACCGCGTTTTCCATGAGTGAGTAGTCAACGAGGCACAGCCCAGTTGACTATTGTTAACGGAGAACTCGGGCTCGCAGACTACTATTTTTGGTAGACATTAAGGAATTGCAGTCTTCAACCAACCATTTAAACAAATATTCAAGAATTTTCCCTTTAAGCAAGTCGTGCTGTACAAGAGTTGTCTCGTAAAATTCATTTTTTAATAGCGAAGCGCGCAGGGTTTAAAAATAAAATGCAAATGATTATACCCCCCAGGCTCAGACAACATGAGCGTGTTCTAAAAGAAATGGAGAAAATCTAGGTGAAGTTTTCGTTTTAAAGAAATGTTTTACGGACACCGGCTGTTTAAGAAAGTGTTTTAGGAAAATCGTCCGCCATTCCGGTTTGTTTGTCTGAGTCTTGTCTGAGTCATGACGTCACTCGCGCGCTTCGCTATTGAACCAAAAAAATGCATACATAATGTGTCTTATGTTTAACTACCTGTATTAGTGATTACTATTATTATTATTATCATTTAACTGATGTCGGGTGGTAGGCTATTCCACAAGGACAATGAACACGGAAGACCAAAACAAAACAATGAAAACCTCTTAAGGGACTTGTTCGAAATTAGCACGGGGAGGTGGGGGGTTGAGATTTAAAATTGAGCAATGAAATGATGTACCATCTTTGTTGATGGGAATGAAATTTGCTGACCCCTTGGGCTTGGCCTCAAATATCACGACCCCCCCCCCCCTCTGCGTGTGCACAGATTATACCTCCAATAATGCCATAGCAGGAGCTGTTCTTGTCAGCAATTATACCCTGATTCCCGATGGTAATATTGGAGAAGGCCAAACAAATAAAAAAAAATCTGAGTTTGAAGCCAATTAAAAGAAAAAAAGAAACAGAAACAAAACAAGATGACTAAAAAAACAATAATGTCGACAAACTGTAAGTTGCTAATTGAAACCACTGCACCCCAACATAAGTCATATTTAACAATAAGATTATGAGCTTAAGATTTTGGCCGAATCAACTACAATCACTTCATAGAAATCGATAGTGAATAATGTAATTGTTTTAGTAGAACTCTAACTCATTTTCCTTGAAACAATAGTTTTTAACCTTTTTTCTACAATGTGAACTAGATTAAACTTTCCGCTTTAGCCAAATCGCGTGCTTGGACTAAATTGTCATTTAAAACTTCAGTTCATTCAGTAATCTTGACGTTTTAAACTCGTGCGATGGTGAATATGCATGTGTTTTTGTCTTCTTGGGAATTGAATTATCCAACCATATTTCTAAACTTCCTCTTAAACTTCAGAGAAACAAGAAAATGTCGCCATTCTGTAGACAACATTCAGCCACTACACACTAATTAACAATTAGACGGCAAGCTCGAGGTTTCTATCGGCTGATAGTTGGCAAGGGGCCAAGCCCCGAGCCAACTATCAAAGTGGATAGAAACCGAGAGTGAGCCGTCTAATTGTTTTAGCATAACCCACTGACCGGTCTATTAAACACAGAATATCGCTAGAATTGATTTATTGGAGCTTTTGGTTGATAAAATTCAGTGAAAATCTGAGCGACCGCCCTAAGAGCCGTCTGTTGATCAGTAGACGGCACCTGTGTAGATAATCTGATTGTGCGATTAACTAATAGACGGTCAGTGGGTTATGCTAAGATGGTATATAGAGTCCATTGGCAAACTCACAACTCCATTATGAAGGAAGAAGTGGTATAACAAAGAAACAATTGCCATGCATCTGTATTGCCACTGACAAATGACTGTTTACCAAGGAAGCACAGAACACTATCAAGCAAAATCTGCCCTTTACCACGCGTGAGAATTATCATGATGATGATGAGGATGATGATCTTTTGTATATTAATTTGCTATTCCTGTCATACTATAACATTACATCACAATGCCTGTTATGATCACATCACTGTAAATTCATGTGACCCTCCTAGCTCTTTCACTGCCTATTTTTTCATGACTCTCCCTTTTCAGGGACCTATTTCCACTCCCCTCCCCCCTGCTAATTTCTGACAAGTCCCTAAGATTGACCAGATAATGAATTGTCACTATTCCTTTGAGTGACTCCCAGAATTTAAACCATATCTCAATCAATAGGAGCCATGAGTAGGTTCATCGTTGTGATATATTTCTCTGCCCAGTAAATATGCCTACCCCTGCCCTTCCCAAGGCTGCCAACCCTCAGCCCAATCCCATGAAACAAAATCAAATGTAAAAATTTCCGTCCATAATTATAGGAGGGTGATACCCTTTTAAGGTTGAAAACACCTGAAAGTGTTTCACTTGTGAGAATAGTGACATTTAACAACAGCAAGAACATGTTTAGTTGCCCTCAGTCTGACAAGAAATCTAAGCTAATACACGGATTTTCATTGAGCAGCAAGTTCTCTGTCATTCTCACCTGAAAGACCAATGGAAAACAGCTCAGAATGGGTGCCAGCCAATGTTCCTCATGCAGGCTGTGTCAACCTGCCAAAAAATTTAGACATTAAGTCTTATCTAAAACTGCATGGTGAGTCCCTAATCTAAGCTAGACAAGGGTCTTTCTACAGTATTGCGAAGGCATTGCATGAGTGCAAATGTACCATAACGGTGCACATGCAGATGTGAGATAAGAAAAGGCTGTAAAATTGTGATAGAAAATGATGTCTTTTGCCAGCCATCTAAGTTAAAATTAATATTCCTCAGACACTTTTCCTGCCTGCGGCAGCATGCCCCTTAGCAATCAAATTTCCCCTCCAGAACAGAAACTAATCATTATTTCTTTTGCACACCTTACATCCTGTTTTTCTAAATAAAGAAGTTAATTAAAGTAAAATAAGAAAGACTAAAATGAAGCTGTTAACAAACTATTAGAGCAGCAGAAGTAATATAACTGACAGATTACCAGCTGGAATTTTCATTCTCCAGTGAAAACTGGGACTAAAGGCTGCTAGAATATTAGCACTCATAATCTGGATTTTTCCCTGGTCTCTTGATACATTCAACATGAAGTTTCAGCTTTTGTCACCAGTCTCATCTACCTTCTTAAATGTCAAAATGCAAGAGCCCCCTGTGGAGTCACCATGGCAACAGTTTTAACCAAACATACAAGTTTGAACAGAAGGATGTTTATACTGTTGAATGGCTTAAATAATATTCTCTAGTCACTGAATTAAAAAATTTTCATTTTTTCACCACTCATGTGGAATGGCCTAAGACCCTTTTTGTGTTGTCAGGCCTCAAATATATACAGTAAATGCTGGATCTTTGCGTTTCGTTTGGTTTGGTTTTGTTTCGTTTGTTTGTAATTGTTATTTTCAAGTCAAAAGTGACGGAAGATAAATGCAGCTAGAGCAATTTTGTCGGGATCATTTCCAGTTAATGGATCGTTGTCGGACCTGCACGATAGTCTGAAGCCCTTGCAGCTTCTGCTCAGGACACCCAACGTATTTCCAAGATCTTCAATGCTAGCATACTCAAGAACATTCGATACTTACGAACGATCATCTAAAGGCCACCGAAGATCATCCGAAGAGCACCGGACATCATCCGAAGGACATTGTTCAAACGTAATATTTTCTTATTTTGTTCAAACCGAATATTTTCGGAAATGCATGTTGGTTGTATACGTCCAGAAGAATATATGAAGTATTCCCAAGCGTAGACGAAGTGAATAAATTTTTTTTTCAAGTAATCTTTAATATTGTCCTTAGCTAGAAAACAGTTATTTAAGCTCAGTTTAATGGTATGCGGGTTTTCAGTTTAGTTAATTACAATGGGAAGCCCTGACTTTGCAAGGAGTGCAATTTAAACATTGTTTGCGGTAAACTGCATAACTAATGCGGTCACAGGAATTAGTGTGCATAGGAGTGAAGAGCTTGGGCGGGTTGTTGAGCACTGGCAGTGTTTGCGGTGGACTCCACGTACAAGGGAAGACACAGCATACATTATGAGTAATTTTTTAAAAATAGTTCCATAGTGGTTAGAAGACACATACCAATCTCAGCCGCAGCAATCGCAGCAAACAATACGATTATTCTGGAACACAGCATCTAACCTGCAGTGGGAAAAAGTGGGAAACAAATTTTAAAAGTAAACGTGTAAAAAGTAAAATGCTTACCATTCAGGTGCGGGAATAACAAAAATCCCTTTCTAAATTGTCCATTTTTAGCGCCAAAATAGGTTTAGGTATAGTACTCAAAATTTCAGGCTTGTATGAACAAATCTAATTGAAGAAGACTCTGTCTTCGCCT
>OZ024891.1:13786957-13839457 GCA_964017195.1 Siderastrea radians | reverse complement strand
CAACATAAATTAAGTCGGCGCCAACAACAAAATGTGCAAGATGTTCCAAGCAAAATTCGTTCTTCAGCCTCACGCCAGGCGGTGTGCGTCACGAGATTTGACCAATCAGAACGCGTCATTTGTGTAAGCATTTTCGCGCTCGGAAAGAGCCGCTTTGAGAAGTGTATGAGGTGAAATTTTCGTTATTTTCGACGCTTGTGATTTTGTTTTCGGAATTATACCTCATCCTAAAGTTTTTGGAATACCATATCTTAGTTCTGGTCAGGTTGTCGTTGAAGGTAAATGTTTTAGTCGCGTTTATGAGAAGTTCAAAGTGGGCAGTTAGTTGATAGCCGCCATGTTGATTTCACTGTTAATGTCACAGTTCTTTATAGACTCGAAGCTGCTTACTGTTAACGGTACTTTCCCATTATCTTGGCCAGTTAGGTAGTATAACTTCTCTTCTTTTGAAATTTCGGGGTCTACCCGGGTCTACCCCTTATAGTTTCTCCGTTACAAGCCGTTGAAAGTATCGTAGAATGAAGAGATCATGTAAACCAAGTAGCAGATCTCCCGGGAAACCGGCTGAGAAAGTAGACCGAGATGAAAGCCGACACGAAGGAAATAACATCAAAATTCGAAAGGTTCTGCTCAAATTTGAACCAAAAAAGGGGAAAAAGGTCAATTTCTCTATAACGCCTCGGGCATTTCAGCCTTTTATCTCCCTTGTTTGTGTTTATGAGGTCCAAGCAGGTTACCCGGGTGCTGCACAAAGTGAGCTTATTTTATAATACGATTTTTTTAAAGTCGTCAGTGAAGCTGTTTCTTTTGTTGTTTTTTTGTCACAAGACATAAACAGTGATTTTATTTGTACATTCTGATAATAAAATGGTGAGCAAAACAACTTGTACAAGCAAAAGTTGGTACTGCTTTGTCACTGTTTTGTGTGTAATCTTACTATTTTCTGACAGTCAGCTCTACAACAACTGTGCACGTCTCAGCCACCAGTGGAATAGATTATGTATGAACTTTATTTCAGTGCTTAAGAATTTCGAGGCTAATTTTGATTTCCAATAGCTTATCGGCTTAAGATACGTATGGATATGTTCACACTTGGTGTCTGTGCACCTGCACAGACTGGTGCTGTGTTACTGGGTATCCAAAAATATGTAATATTGTGTACACATTTTGAAAACGGAGCTCTCTTTTGCTCCATAAGAGGCAATTTAAAAATGTGAGCATAGGCAGGAGTTATTGGTATATAAGCGGACTGACAGAAGGTGTTTGCTAAGTTGTAACCTTGGAATTAAAGAAAGACATAAACACATGGAATTGGTGATCACTTTAGAGCCCAAGCACAGATCTTCATCTCACAGTGTAGTATGGTACCAAATTCATGCATGAGTACTTGAAAAAAAGGTGTGGTCACCTATAAAAGTGCCCAGTGAAAATAGTAATCAGTGCAAAAAGCAATTGGTATCCTGTGTGCATGTCTCGTTTGGTAGTCTTCTACTACTCTGGTCTTTGATTTAAGAGTTTGAAGGTTTTCTCTTTTTTTTTGGCCATAGTGCTGCCACTGAGATACACTGTGTGCACCAGTCTTTTCTCACAGAGAAGATGAAATAAATATTTACTTGACATTCTAGGAAGCCTTGTAACCCAAACTACAAAGTGCAACAGTTGGAATAAAGTTGATTGTATTGCAAGTAAATTTTAGCACTGTGCTTTAGCACAGTAAATGAACTACACCCTCTAACTGACAAACAAGACAACAGTAAAGTAACTTACTGACTCCTGTCGGCAATATAACAAACACCAAAGTTTAGAAGAACAGCTGCATTCAGGGGCCAATTCAATAAAACTTTTACGATTATTTACAAGTGTGTTGTTTTTCAAACTGTAAAACAATAGCTGTACTTGTAAAAGTTTTATCAAATTTACCTCTGGTCATTATCAGGTTCTGGTTGGAGCTTTGCCCATACTGCTTTATCTTTAAAATGTCCATATACAGGTCTGGGTGGCTATCTACCTTTCAGATATGTCCAGAAACACAGGCCAGTGAGATATTTTAGAAGCAATTATCATGATAGCCATCACAAAGTGTCCTCAGGGATTAAAAGGAAATTTGAAGTGATCTGAAAGTAACAATTGAAGCTGTCACATATGAAGGGCTTTCTCAACAATCCTTGCCTGTATTTCTGGAACCGTCAGCATTCCCTAGCTCGTATGTGCCTTTTGTGGTATTACTGGAGTGTGGTAAAGAAACATTCATGGCAAAGCTGTAAGCTCTTGGCTTTGCTATAAATTTCTTCTCATCAAACTTCAGCAAGAGCACTGGCTTTGCAGGCAAGGTATTCCTAGAGGCAAAAATTATCCCTGAGCTCTGATAGTACACACTGTCAAATATGTGGATGTTTCAATTACCAGATCAGATAACATTGTTAAACTTATTTACTATCCAGCCCACTATCCAGCCTACACATGTCCACGTGAAGGAGCAATCCACTCAAATGTTCCATACTTTCAACTGACTTGGTACAGACAAGACAGAGAAATACATTATATTTTATAAAATAACTAAGATACTATGTGCACTCTGAGTGGCTGAGATGTGTGTTTGCAGTTGAATAAAGCAAGGAAAACCTTTTCCTGTGTTTGGATGGCCTGATATACAGCAAACACTCAAGTGGGGGGGGGGGGGGGAATTCTCAAAAGTCTGTATGCAACCCAGGCTGCGCACTCCCTGCAAACCCTCAAGGGTTTACATAACTGTCTTGAATTCTCTCAACATTCTCGTGTTTATAAAAGGCTATGCAAACACAGAAAACGTTTTTCTACTATTTGCTTGAATACAATGTTTTACAGTGAAACCTGTGGACAAAATTATTTTCACATATTTTCAGTAAAAGGAAACACCTCTCTTAAGCAGACAAGAAGGTCAATGAATAACATCGGTATCAATTTTTTTTTTATAATCAGTGACTGTTGGAATGTAAGTTAGTAACTTGTTAAAATAGGAAGCAGAGGAGTATATATACATATGGAAGTATGGCTCTGCCTAGGGATCAGCATCACTAGTCTTATAGCAAGGTTGAGAAAACTAATGTACAGTGATTGATATAAGAGAAAATAAAACATGCTTGATGAAGTACACACCTTTAGTAAAATCAAGGACAAGAGCATAAATGATATCATTAAAACAACAAACTTTTTATTTTTGTGTGGCCGTGAGATTACATCAACAAACTTGGGGAATCCCTTTGAATGACTGTTTATCAGGAAAGACTTGAATTTCCAGGACGACTACCACAAGTACTATTTTGTCTAATACATTTTCAGTAAGCTGTTAGGCTATTTCCTTGTGTTGCTTCCTTTGCCTGAAGGAAGATCTGATTTCCATGTTTGTAAAAAACCGTAATCACACCTTAGCCGGCTTTCTCACCTTGCTCGTTGTCCACGCTCTCTAATCTTTCCCGGTAGCGTAAGTCCGTGAATGATACCAGCAAACTAAGTGTTGTGGATCTCTTTTACCGCTGATCTAGTCAAAGTACCAAACAAATACGAAATACTTTCCGAGAAACGAACGTTTCAGCTCTTATTTGAGCTTACATAGTGGTCTGCACGTTTGCACATTCGATCGACTCCGAATCGTGAAAAAACGTATTCACCTGGTCCATGTAACCAAAACATTAACCAGTCAGAACAATCTGACTCAGTTATTCTTTTCAAAACGGGAAACAGAGTCCTAATTCTCATTTTTACCGCCATTGTAAGGTCTCTCGTGAGATGTTTACTCCATCGTGTCTAGAGTGAAATGGACATCAGTTATATTTTTACCCATGACCCTTTGTGGGCCGTGACGCACACCGCCTGGCCTCACGCTATTAGCCTGTTATCTTAAATGTACAGGTATGTACCGTACTCCCTAAGGAATCAAGAGAAAGACTATTCTCTCGTTTTCTCTCTTGCTTAGAATGGATACACGTAGAGTGAGGCAAGGCCCAAAAGACAATTATCACTGTCTTGAACAAGTACTGATATGAGGCATGCAGCTTGCTAATAATTAGCCAGATTAAGTAACCACCTGATTTGAATCAAAAGACGAGCATCCTCTTTGATTTGGTTTTCATTGCTGAGCGTGCAAAGAAAAACGGTTCAGTCTGTGATGTATGTATTATCCCGCCAATTCTTCAACGCTATTCTACTGGCGGGATGCACGAGTACGTCAAGCCCTTGAACATCGAATTACGGTTACACTCCACTGGAACAAAAATTATCTCTTCTTATCTCTACTAAGTAAACAATTATCGAGAAATTTATACCTTTTGACGAGCTGAAACAAACAAACGCAGGAACCTTTAGTTACCACGGGAAATTTTGGCACCACCAGATAACACAACAACTGAGATGAATTACAAAAAGAACAAATTGACTTTGTAGTTGCTCCTAAATCACTGACTTTGAACCCAAAAATAATTTAAAATATTCTATTTCCAAAACACATAGAAATCAGCATCACAACAAAAAATTACCGCTAAATATAGCTCAATAATTCATTTGGGTTTCGTCCATCCACAGTTCCAATTACACGACTTATTGACTGAATCTGGACGTTAAGGTAAAGCCGGGTCTATTGACAAATGAATCTGTTAAGCATACCTTTCCGATTCAAACACCATTTTTTTCGCAAATCATCGGGACAGGCTCAAGGCAACAGGTCGTGATGTTTGGAAGTGTCTGCCCTAATTAATTATTAGTAGAAATGGTTACTGAGGTACCGATATGGATGACCTATTTAAGACCCAGATGGGATTGCCCACGTAGAATTATAAGTGTGTACTATGTTTTAATTGTTTCACGTCATTTGGTTCTAAAACTTTCCAGTTGGTTTCCAGATGATAAATTATTCGATTTGCCATAAATTATGCTTAATTATCACAGAATCCATGTTTTCTACCGGATGATATGAAGTTCTTCGAAGAGGGGAACTTTCACCGTAAGACACTTGTCTTGTAAATTGGCTCATTAGATTGAACTTTTGATAAACGTAGCGAAAACTTTCTGCAACAGTTAAGATTGAGCTATGGTATGGTCCCGCCTATTTTTTGTTTCTTGTTTTGTTTGTTTGTTTGTTTGTTTGTTTGTTGAGCGCTTGATTCTTTTCAAAGTACTATAGCCTGAGTTCTAAAGGTTGAGATCACGCAAGTTTGGCAATTCGAGCGTATCGGACTTTATGTATGCGCTCCAATGTTATGAAAGTAGTGCTAGTTGTGCAATTAATTGTTCAATAATGAGATCGCAGCGTATGTCATTCACTCGCATAGTACATTAGTTCGTGCTTTGTTTTTTAAATTAATCCTTAAGTGTAACTTTTCAGATGAAAGCTATTGTGCTGTGCTGGCGTCTCGCATATCGCAATCTGGCGTCTCGCATATCGGCGTTAGTGATCATTCACTTATTTACGCCATTAGCAAATTATGCATTCCAACTCGCCCCTCTAATATTGTTGTTAGCAGAAAATTTAAAAATTTTGAACCCACTTGCTTTAGACAGGATTTAAACCTGGCCCCATGGCATACTGTAACTTGCCTCAATGATTCAAATTCTGCTTGGAAAGTATGGAGGGACCTGTTCCTCCATGTCTCAAATACTCATGCACCTTATCGACAAAAGAAAGTGAAAAGTGTTCCAGCACCATGGCTAAACCCTGGATTAAAGAAATCGATGTTCGAAAGAGACAAGCTCAAAAAAATTGCCTGCAGATTAAAAACGGATGAAAGCTGGTCAAGTTATAAATCTGCAAAAAATCAAGTGAATGAAGCGATAAAACTGGCTAAATCCTCCTATTATAATGCATATTTTGCCGCCAACTGTGGAAATATTAAGAATTCTTGGAAAGGGATAAATCTTATTATGGCTAAAACACCACAGTTAACTAAAATTAACGCTCTCAAAATTGGTGACGTTTCTTATTCGTCCCCCCCGAGAAATTAGTGTTGTTTTAACTATCATTTCTCAAATGTTGGACCATTACTTGCGAGCGAAATTCCTCCAGTCAGTATTGACTTTAGCGACTATATCAATCCTGTATCACATGCCTTTACTTTGACAGAGACGAGCATCGATACTGTTCTAAAACTAATTAACTCACTCCCGTTAAATAAGGCTTGTGGTCTTGATGGAATATCCTGTCGTTTACTAAAAGAGGCAGCACCTATTGTCGCTCCGTCCTTAACCCACATAATAAATTTGTTTATCATTACTGGTATCTTCCCGCATGAGTGGAAACTGGCGAGAGTATCGCCCATTTACAAAGAAGGGGCGAAAAGTGATCCGAATAACTACAGGCCAATTTCTGTTTTACCTGTGATCAGCAAACTAATAGAAAGAGTAGTTTTCGACCAGTTCTATGAGTATCTTATAGTTCACGATCTCGTAGCCGACACTCAGTCTGGTTTTAGACCTCGGCACTCAACTAAAACTGCCCTTCTAGAAGCTACTAATGAGTGGTACCTAAACATAGACAATGGTCTCATAAATGGGGTTCTATTTCTCGATCTCAAAAAAGCTTTCGACACTGTAGATCACCGGATCTTACTGCAGAAACTTCAACTTTATGGGGTGGATTCCCACACTTTAATGTGGTTTAAGTCATACCTAACTGACCGTAAACAGAAAACATTTGTAAACGGCCAGATGTCAGACTTTTGCCCCATTATTTGTGGTGTCCCACAGGGATCGATCCTGGGACCTCTGTTGTTCTTAATCTATATAAATGACCTCCTCGCGTGCCACCTACACTCTGTGCCAAGAATGTACGCCGACGACACAAGTCTTACTCTAAGCTCGAGTGATCCAGTCGATTTACAATCCAAATTAAATCATGACTTAGCTCAGATTCAGACCTGGCTACAAGCTAATAAACTTAGTCTTAATGTCAAAAAAACCAAATTTTCTATTATTGGTAGCCATAACAAGTTGGCTAATTTAAACCATCAGTTTGATGTAAAAATCAATGAACACTATCTAGAAAGAGCTAAAACCTACAAATATCTTGGCATTGATTTGGATGAGAGCTTATCGTGGGACTCCCATATTGACAGTTGTCAAAAAAGCGTCTGCCGGCCTCGGGGCTATCAAACGCGTCAGGAACTTAGTTCCCCGTGAAACCCTAATAACTATCTATAAAGCTCTCGTCCAACCGTACTTTGATTATTGTAGCTCCGTATGGGGCAGCATAGGTGTGTGCCAGTCTGAGAGGCTCCAAAAACTCCAAAATAGGGCTGCACGTTTAATCACCTTCTCAGACCTAAATGTTAGATCTTCAATTTTACTCGGTGACCTCGGTTGGGACTGTCTGGAGCGAAGACGTTCAAAGCAACTACCGATTAATCTGTTTAAGGCTCTCCACAATCTTTCTCCGATTCGTTTAACAAGCATCTTTAAAACTACGTCCAGTGTTCACTCACATAACCTACGAAATTCAAAATATAACCTCTTTGTCCCTAGACCGAGCACTGAAGAAGGAAAACGAAGCTTCCAATATCATGGTTCTGTTCTCTGGAACAGCTTGCCTTTGAGCGCTAAGACACAGCCCACTCTCGGCTCTTTTAAATCGTCTCTATGTCATTAAATAATAGTTAATAAAGATAATCTTGTACAGATAGGTAAATTAGTTGGATATTTTAATTAGTTAATTGATTAATTTAGACACGGCTCGATGGAAGAGCATGTAACATGAATGGATTCCGTGTATAAATAAAGTTTTACCTACCTACCTTACCTACCTGCTATTTGGCGGCAATATTTGCTGTACACAGTGGTTCTAAGTTTTTGAGCTTGTGGATGAAACTCTAATGAAGCGTGTCCATTCAAATGAAAATGATCAAGCAGTCTCTGGCTTCCCATTAGTGATTTTTTTTTTAATATTCTGCGAAATGAAATCAAAGAATATTCGCCATATAGTTCAAAACTTGGCCGCAATTTTGAGACGGACAGGGAACTTTAAGAAAAATACGAATTCTGAGCATTACGGGCAAATTTCGTCCATTCCATCCGATAGAAAGGGTTTAACGGACTCTGAACCTAATCGAGCCCTCAAATCGAGCTGCCTAGCGTTTGCAATCCTATTCATATCACAAGATTTGTTGACTGATTATAACCGTGATTAGTACATCTCAACTCGGCCCCTTACATGTGCTAAATATTACTTTC
Source organism: Siderastrea radians (assembly GCA_964017195.1). Taxonomy (NCBI): domain Eukaryota; kingdom Metazoa; phylum Cnidaria; class Anthozoa; order Scleractinia; family Rhizangiidae; genus Siderastrea; species Siderastrea radians. The sequence continues at coordinate 13,831,264 of OZ024891.1, read as the reverse complement.
GTTGAACTGTTTATTGTCAGTCTAACTTATTATTTGCAATTGCCACTGAGGCGTGTTTAGCTGGTTTTAAGAGAAGATTGCGAGCTGGAGAATATCCTTAAATAGGGCAAGCATCTCTATTCCGAAAAACCTGGGAGCGGATTTCCCTGCCGTGTTTGGGCTGTGCAAGCGATTGTGCGGTCGGAGAGGGGCTCGAAAGTTAAAAGGGAGGTCATTTGCAGCCACATTTAACAATTACTTTTTGGGTGAAACGATTAAAGAATTCGTGACAACTTTTATGTTCATGCACGCTTCTAAGTATTTGAGATAAAGCTCACCGTTCGAACACGAAGAGCCAAAAACTTCGGTCAAATCCAGAGAGGTGTGTGCGAGTGCCCACTCTGCTTTGTGAAAATGGTTAGACTATTCGACTTGGATGAACTATTTAACAAAAGAGCTGCTTATCTAAACCAACAAATTAATGAACTATAATTCTACTGGAGGAGATGACTACAATAGAGGATAATATCCTCTGGCAATTGGACTCGGACTTGACGTCCGAGATGAAAGTGGGTTACGGACCACTTAACAAAAACAAAATTTTAACAACTGAGCAGTGAAACGTTACCCACTAACTGACGTTAATGACTGGTTGACTGCGCAGGCGTCGAGGAGATGATCACGATAGAGGATAGTACCGACACAGCGGCAAAATGAATGCGCATGCTCGGCTTTTGGCGGGCTTCCGGTCATTTTTTTGTTTCCGGTTATGATCAGAAAGCTATTAGAACTGCAAAGAAAGTTCCACTTTTATGTAGTATGTAACCAGAAAGCAAGAGTCAGCGAGGTAAGGTTGGTTTTGTTGAAGGGGTTTGAAACTTGTTGTACTCATACACTTTGCATAAAGGGTTTGGTGCTGTCAACAAAAGTGGAAATTAGTTCGGAGCCGTTATTGTGTGGCTTGTGTTGGATGTAGCGCGTTGATAAAAATGCATGAAGAGAGAGAAGACTGAGACTAAAACTCTATTGTGTCTCCATAGATTATTCCTTTAACATATCAGAAGAGTTCACTCGGGCTACTCAACTTCCAATGGACAGCACTGAAATCAAATTCGGAAAAACAACAACAGTTGCTCCGTCTTCCCAAAACTTGTTCACGATCACAAGCGCTGCGAAAACAGCCAATTGCATCAAGACTTTTCGCTGTTTTGGATGACCTGGCAAATTGAAGTTGAGGTTACATTAGCACCGGTACCGATACAAGGTAGATGGTGTTACGAGCGGTTGCTAAGAAAGAAAAATTCCCACACATCAGTCATAAACAGCTGGATTACGATTTTTTGAATCACCTTCTTTCGGCTTGTATGAAATAAACCTTCAGCGTGCTTTCAGCTCCTAGAATCATGTGTGATTATAGTTTCTTTCACTTTCCAACGAATTTATTTCTAAAATCAGTTAAATCTAAATTTATAGATTTGTAGAAAACTTTTCCAGTACTGCAGTCTGATGCCAGAACGCGGTGATCGAGGATTATATTTGCACATTTATTTAAGTACTTTTATAACTTCTCCAATTATATAAACTCCTTTCCGTTCGGTGATTGTAGAGTAGTTTTCGCTTTTATTTCTTTATAAAAAAGCTTCTTGAAATAACAAACTTTCCTCTCTTTGCTCTCTGTCTGTAAAAAATCGATTGATTGTAAGTTTGAGTTGCGACTAACGACACTTTGTCTGGCATGGAAACTGAACCTAGGAAAAAATAAGACTTCCCAATATTTGTCTCAAGTTTTCAGAATTTTATTCCTGCATCTATCATGCCAATCCAAGTTCATTAAGCACTTTAGAAAGACGTATAAGTAAGAATCAATTCTGTACTTCGTGATGAATAAAGCAAGCAAAAGTCTCGTTTCCTCAGCGGTTCGCATGTTGTTTTCGCTTTATAGGCCTGAATTTCAGGCGAGTTTTTCTGTGGATTTAATTTTGACTACCAGCTTTTGCAATTATCTTTTTCTTGCAAACAGACTTATCCCGAGTTTTAGCCCTCAAATAACAGCTAGGTAATTTACCTTTAGAACAGGCGAAAGCCAATACTGCTACGGCAAAAGTATAAGCTTACCTGGCACAATTCATGTTTCACTTACGAGCCATTGACTTCGAGCGAAAAATTTACTAAGGTGGCGAAGACAATTAGTTTGCTAAAAAAGATATGTGGAAGAAGAGTCTCTCTAGGAACTGTCTTGAAGGTGAAAACCTTATCTGTTTTGTGACGGACTTATCTCCGCAAAAGTCGTCGTCCCTAAAGTCAGTCGTCCCTAAAGTCAGTCGTCCCTAATTTGAATAATGGTAGTGTAGCGTATTTTGTATAGCGCTCGATGCGAGTCATCGCGGTATATTATTCCATGCTGAGCGATTTCTTTAACCGTGTGTTCATTGTACTCTGTTATCTGAGTTTAACTTCTGTTATTGAGTTTAACTTCACATCATGGCGGTCACTGGTCAGTTTCTTCTGCTGTTAAATTTGGTCATTCTTCGCGTAAATTACAGTAATCACAGCTCAAAGCCCGCAGATGTGCCTCTGAGGGTTTCTATTTTAAATGTGACAGAGAATTCCAACAGCAGCTTTCGTAGTTTTGCCGGTTTGTCTGTCAACGACCGCTCGACTGCTAATTTCAAGTTCAAGTCTCGAGCGAAACGCTTTCTCTCCTGTAGAGTACAATATACGGCCAAGGGAACGAGCAGTTTTCATTTGGAGAGAGATTTACTGGCTTGTGGCGATGTTTCGGTGAATCCAGGTCCTAGAAAGTTAAAGACAGCTCCAAAATATCCATGCAACGAATGTCAAAGGGCTGTCAGGAATAATCAAGACGCCATTTTGTGCTCAGGTTGCAACAAATGGTCACATGCCAAATGTTTACATATGTCGCGCACAACTTTTCGGTACTATCTGGACAAGCCTGACCTTGAGTGGACCTGTGCTACTTGTACCTTGCCGCCACTGAGTGACTCTTTTTTCGCTGAAGACTCCATTGAGGTGCCACTGATTACAAATGCGGACTCGGAAGTCATTCATTCAACTCAAAGGTTTCAAGAGAGATTAAACGATATTATTACTGAAAATGCACAGCTAGAATCCCAAAGAAAATACGCCAGCAAAGATCTATTGATGTGCCATCTAAACATCAATAGTATCCAAAACAAATTCGAGGAACTTGCTGCAACTATTAAGAAGATTGGCGCTCATATAGCTTTTATCAGTGAAACCAAGATTGACGCGAGCTACCCGGACGCTCAATTTTCAATTCCTGGCTATGCGCTGTACCGAAACGACAGGAAAAAGGGAGGCGGAGGTATTATGGCACTGGTATCATCTTCCCTGACCAAGAAAAGGCTTAAACCTGGCAAGCATTACAAAACACTTGAACTTCTTGCGCTGGAAGTTAAGACAGACGCAGACAATATTATTATTCTTGGAATTTATCGCCCGCCGAGAGCTTTGTGCGGCGATTACCGATTATTGCTTGAGAACGAGCTCAGTGACGTTTGTAACTGGGCCAGTCTCCAAAGCAACTCTGTAGTAGTAACTGGCGACCTGAATCTAGACAGATTACGCCCAGACAAGCCTGAGGGAAAAGTGTTACTAGATCTTGAAAACGAGCAAGGTTTCGAATGCTTAATCACGAAACCTACACGAGTGGAAATGCGGGGAACAAAAGTCACGAAAACTTTAATTGATGTACTACTCAGCAACAAACCCGAACTTTTTAAATACTCTGGAAACTATTATCCATCTCTAAGTGATCATGCTCTAATTTACGGAGTTCTAAAAGAGAGGGTAAATTCAAACAAGCCCAAAGTAATTAATTTCAGAAGTTTCAAAAATTTTGAACCTGATGTATTCAAACAACACCTGTCGACGGCCCCCTGGCACATTGGACAATTGTTTGATGAAGTTGATGATCAGGCACACGCATGGAATTTACTAATGAATGACATATTGGATGAACTAGCACCTGTCAAAAGCATGAGAGTGCGGGACAAAGACGTTCCTTACATGACTTCCAAATGGAAGAGCGCAATTAGAGCGAAGCGAAAGGCTACGTCAAAATACTTGAAAAACAAAACACAAGAAAATTGGGAGCGTAGGCGAAAGGCAAGAAATGAAGCGACAAAGCAGAGAAGGATTGCGATAAAGGACTATTGGAGAAAAAAGGCGGAAGACCTCAAGACTAAACCAAGAGACTTTTTCAAAACTTTTAAGCCTTTTCTAAGTGCAAAGGACTGCTCAAAAAATGCGGAGATTCAGCTAAGTGTTCATGGAACCGTTGTTAAAGATCAAAAACAAGTGGCCGAAGTCCTGGTAGACTACTTTGCCACAATAGCGGATGGGATTGGTGGAAACAGTGCACTGCTCAAATCAATGGACGATTTTAAAGACCATCCTAGTATCCAGAAAATTAAACAAGAAAGTGAGAACTGGTCACTGACCCCTAATGTGAAACCTGTTACGCAAGGACAAGTCCTAGTTGCTTTAGAGTCGCTCAACACTAACAAGGCTACTGGCTGCGACGGTATCCCGGCAAAAGTCATGAAAATCGGAGCTAATGAACTATCTCAACCACTTACTGACCTCTTTAATTCATGCATACATAACAGTGTATGGCCAAGTGACTGGAAGCATGGGGATTGGACTCCTGTTCACAAAAAGGATGATAAGTATTCTAAAGAAAACTACCGGCCCATAACTGTTTTACCATGTGTGGATAAAGTATTTGAGCAGCTAGTTGGCACGCAACTCACTGCGGGCTTTGACAGTCACATGTATGAATACTCGTCTGCTTACAGTAAAGTACACAGTTGTGAAACAACTCTGATTAACTTAGTGGAGGGATGGAGAAAGGCGAGAGACAATAAACTGGCTGTGAGCATTCTATCGACCGACATGTCAAAGGCTTTTGACTCGCTACATCCGCCATTGCTTCTGAGCAAGCTCAAAGCATATGGTTTCCAGGACAGCACAGTACAACTTCTAAACAGCTATTTGTCTAACCGGAAGTACCGCGTGAAATTAGGAAATCACGTTAGCTCACACAGGACCGTCAGCCGTGGTTGCCCCCAGGGCTCTGCCCTAGGCCCGTTGCTATGGAACATCTTCCAGAACGACCTGTCATACTGTGTAACGACAAACTTATCGATGTACGCAGACGATCATCAAATCTACCATACTGGTTGTAACCAATCCAGTGTAACATCCAAGCTAAGGGACAGTGCGCGCACTGCTACTAAATGGTATGATCACAATCTTCTTGCTGGAAACCTCAAAAAATATCAAACTATGAACATTGGCTACAGTCAGGATAACAGCGCGGCACATGCAATTTGTGTGAACAATGAGGAAATCAAATCAGTAGAAAGTCTCAATCTCCTGGGTGTTGCAATTGACTCCAAACTTAACTTCACAGATCATATAAGCTCAATCTGTAAGAAGGCAAGTCAAAGGATCGGCGTTATCATGAGACTCAGAAACTTAATTCCAACAAAGGCTAAGCTAGTTCTATTTAAATCAGCAATCTTACCGTACCTTACGTACTGTCATTTAGTTTGGCACTTTTGTAGATCTAGTGACGCGCGAAAACTAGAAAGGCTGCAAGAAAGAGGATTGAGGGCGGTTTATAGAGACAAGATTTCAAGCTATTCACAATTACTCAAAAGAGCTGAGTTACCAACACTTATGAACAGGCGTTTGTAGGATATTTGCATCTTAATGTACAGAGTGAGGAACAGACTATGTCCTACTTATATTTGTAATATTTTTAATAATCATAATTCCTCTTACTCTTTAAGACAGTCAGACTTTTCCACACCAAGTTTCAATACGGTTACATATGGTAAACATTCTTTGCGTTATCTTGGACCAAAACTGTGGGGAAAATTATCCCCAGACATAAGATCAGCTAAAACTTTAAATATTTTTAGGAAACAGATACGCAAATACGATATTAGTCTGCTCATAGATGATGGCTGCAAGGGCTGTTCCCTCTGCTCCTCATAATTATTTTATACAGTTTTAAGTATTTTTAATTCTCTTTTTACATATTTTTAATATCTGCTCATCATCATTATTTTATATAGCTTTAAGTATTTTAAATTCTCTTTATAAATATTTTTAATATCTGACTATCATAAATATTTTATATAGCTCTAAGTATTATAAATTTTCTTTCTACATATTTTTAATATCTATTAATTGTGTCCCCAAATTAGTATGGGATTTTCCCAGGCTATGTGGCCTTGACACATTAATAAAGTTTATCATCATCATCATGAAAACATCTGACGGGAATTTTTAATTTGCCACCATTTTCCCCCAAATGGTTTCTCTTGAATCCAGTCTCTCTGCTTGCGCCCGCCCGCGAAAATGGCGGGAACGAGTTAGCGCACGCGCACTCATTTTGCCGCTGTGTCGATAGTACCCTCAGGCAACTGGACGAACTTTACTTTCCAGAAAAGATGTGAGTTATGGATCATTGAACAAAAACAGTTCTCACTTTTGTGGAATGAACAAAGTCACCCACTAACTGACGTTACATGAACACGACTAATCATGCTGCAAGTATGACCGCCAGCAGTTGTTTCCAAATTATGCTTAATTATCACAGAATCCAGGTTTCCTTCCGGAGGATATGAAGTTCTTCTTAGATGGCGACTTTTCACCGTAATACACTTGTAAATTGGCTCATTAGATTGAACTCAGAATAAACGTAGCAAAAACTTTCTGTTCTGCATTCTCTTTAAACATTTACTACAACATTGTAGGAATGCATGTAAAACTACAATTCGCGTTGAGTTATGATCCCGCCCATTACTTTTGAGCACTTGGTTCTTTTCAAAGAACTTTGACCTGAGTTCTAATGGTTCAGATCACGCACGTTTGACAATTCTTGCGTATCGGACTTAATTTATGAACTGCTTATTGTAAAGGTCTTACTAGTAGAGCAATTATTCAATAATGCGATCGCAGCGTAAATCATTCACTACCATAGCACATTAGTTTGGCTTTGTTTTTTTTAAATCAATCCTTTGGTGTAACTTTTCAAAAGAGAGCTATTGAACTGTGCTATTTCTGGGCAATATTTCCTGAACAAAGTGGTTCTAAGTTTTGAGCCTGTGGAGCGAAACTCTCATGGAGCGTGTCCATTCAAATGAAAATGATCAAGCACTCTGGCTTCCCAGTAGTGATTTTTGTTTTTAAATATTCCGCGAAATGAAATCAAAGAATATTCGCAATATACTTCAAAGCTTGGATTCAATTTTGAGACTGACAGGGCACTTGAAGAAAAATACGAATTCTGAGCATTACGGGCAATTTTCGTCCTCCCGATAGAAAGGGTTTAACGGAATCTTAACCTGTTCGAGCCCTCAAATCGAGCTGCCCAGCTTTTGCAATCCTTTTCAATATGACAAGATTTGTTAAGACTGATTATAACCGTGATTCGTACACCTCAACTCGGCCCCTTACATGTGCTAAAATATTACTTTTGTTGAGATGTTTATTTGTCAGTTTAAATTATTTTACCAGAGGCGTGTTTCGTTGGTTTTAAGAGCAGATTGCGAGCGGTGAGAATAAGAGCAAGCATCTCTTATCGGAAAAACCTGAGAGCAGACTACCCCGGTTTGGGCCGTGCAAGCGATTGTGCTAATGGAGTGGATAAACTGAGGGGTGCGGTCGGCGAGGGGCTCGAAAGTTAAAAGGGAGGTCATTTGCAGCCAAATTTAACAATTACTTTTTTGGGTGAAACGATTAAAGAATTCGTGACAACTATGTTCACGCTCGCTTCAAGTACTTGACATAAAGCTCACCTTTCAAACACTAAGAGCCAAAAACTTAGATCCAATCCAGAGAGGTGTGTCCGAGTGCCCACTCTGCTTTGTGAAAATGATTAGAGTATTCGACTTGCATGAACTATTTAACAAAAGAGGTGCATATATTTAAGCGATTATCCAAAACAACAAATTAATACACTATAGTTCTACTGGAGGAGATGATCACAATAGGCAGTTGGAAGGACTTCACGTCCGAGAAGACAAGGGGTTACGGACTATTTAACAAAAACAAAGTTTTAACAATTGAGGAGTGAAGTGTTACCCACTAGCTGACGTTAATGATTATTTGAATGAGTAGGCGTCGTGCATTTGTAAATATTTGCATGATATTAGAGATAAACACTGGATAAACAGTAGGAGATGATGACAATAGAAGATACTGCCCTTAGGAAACTAGAGGAACTTCACGTTCCCAGGAGTGGGTTATGGATCATTAAACGAAAACAGTTTTCACATTTGTGGAATGACCAAAGCTACCCACTAACTGTTGTTGATCACTATTTGAAAGCGTAGACGTCGTGCATTTGTAAATGTTTATGTGATGTTAGAGATATACACGACTTATCATGCTACGCTGATATGAGTGTTTGCCAGCAGTTGTTTCCAAAGGAGCTTCTTACTAGATCAGCAGATCCGCGTCGGTTGTTGTTGTTGTCGTTGTTTCTGCTGATTTATACATCTTCAGGGCTGGTCGGGAAGAAATTGAGTAAGCCATAGTAACCAAAATGGAAGGCGGGGAGGGAAATAAAACATCTCGTTAGAGTGAAGTTAGGTAGAAAACACTTTCTGTCATGCATTCTCTTTAATTATTTACTAGAAATTTCACACGTGCATGTATAACAGCGATTGACCAGTAAGTTGAAACCTCGGCTATTATCATGTTTAGGGTACTTGAGTGTTGAGTACTTGAGCCTGAGTTTGAGTGGTTTAGATCACGCAAGTTGAGCAAATCTTGTGTATGAGGCTACAATTCATAACAACTGTGTTCACGTTCGCTGCACGAAGAGCCAACTCTGACAGACTTCGATCAAATCCAGAGAGGTGGGTCGGGGTGCTTACTACTTTTTGTAAAAATGGCAAGGATAGTCGATACTGATGATCTTTTTCAACAAAAGAATTAAACTAAGAAACAAATTAATACACTATGTTTTTATTAGATGAGATGATAACAAGAAAGGATAGTACCCTCGGGCAACTAAAGAAACTCCACGTCCCAGAAAGGAGTGAGTTATGGATCATTAAACAAAAAAGGTTTTAACGTTTGTGGAATGTATAAAGTTACGGTAACCCACATTTTGGCGTTAATGACTGTTTGAATACGTGAGGCTTCGTGCGTGAAGTCGTTTTGGCGATGTAAAAGGGACCAACAGAAAGGAAATTGAAGATAACAGTCATTTGTAAGAATTTACATGATATTAGAAGTAAACACGACCTGATCATGAAAAAAAAATTGTCCTGATGACTACAGAAGTGTACAGCATAAGATTTTGTAACGTTTATTTGCTGCAAACATGATTCTGTTTGCCAGCAGCCGTTTCTAGCGGATCTTCTTAGACCTACAGATCCCCGTTGTTGTTGTTGTTGTTGTTGTTGTTGTTGTTGTCGTTGTTGTTGTTGTTCCTATTGCTGTTATTGTTCACATCCAGTCGTTGGCGTCAATGGAAAGAAATTAAACCACAGTAAAAACCTACCCAAGTTTGCAGAAACCAACATAAATAAAGTCGGCGCCAAGAAGGACAATAAACAGCTGTTAGTGCGGAAAGTAAGGATGGCTTAACAACAGCAGAATGTGCGGATGCAAGATGTCCACTTACGGATTAATGACTCGTGAAAGGTTCAACAGAGAAATGTACAGTGGACCCTTGATTTAACAAAGTGCCAAGGGACTGGGGAAATTGGTTCGTTATATCAAGGGTTCGTTATATCGCGTTTCTTTTCCATACATTACACTATTACTGGGCTGAAAAATGTTGTTCGTTATACCGAGGACTTCGCTATATAGAGGTTCGTTAAATCGAGGTTCCACTGTATCACGAACTGTTCCAAGCAAAATTCGTTCTTCAACCGCACGCTATTAGTCAGTTATCTTAAATGTACACGTATGTACCGTACTCCCTAAAGAATCAAGAGAAAGAGTTAAATATCCTCTTGTATGCTCTCTTGCTTGGAATGAATACGTAAAGAGTCAGGCAAGTCTCAAAAAGGAAAACAAACAATTATCACTGTCTTCAACAAGTGCTGATATGAGGCATACGGCGCTTGCTAATAATTAGCCAGGTTTAGAATCCACCTGATTTGAATCAAAAGACGAGCATCCCCTTTGATTGAAATATTTAATAGACAAAGAGAAGCAGGGGCAAAAACCTATACTAGTGGTCAGGTTTCTAACGAAGAGCTTGTCTCACGCGCCTGGCAGTTCCAATTGAAGACCACCTTTTCTGTTCCGAGGGGAAGCTCTTGTGACGGTAATTTGAGGTTGTGGCTATTTTTCGTTAGCCACGAGTAAGCAATATTCAACACGTTCTCGTCGTAGCATTGATGCCTAAAGAAAATCATGCACGCAAGTAGGTCATGATGGAGGTATTGGAAATATTCGTTGGGAACAACTGACAGTATTGCTATTCCCCCCTGGATGTGATGCTAGTGCATCGCAGGACCTTTACCGCCAGAAGTATATCGCCGGTACCCTGCCATTTATGCACCTGGGTGGACACAGTTAAGTCTCTTGTCTGAGGAAACAACACGATGGCAGGCAATGGGCGTCGAACCACCGACCTTCAGATCTGAAGTCCAGCACGCTAACCACTACATCACCGCGCCCCTGCAACAGATGGTACACAAGGATTATGAAACCACAAATGCGCTTTTTGTATATTTTTCTTTTTTTTTTCTTGTCTGTTTCTTTCCTCGTCTTTCTTTCTTTTCTTGGGGATGTGTCAGTTGTCAGGTTGAAGGGTTTGTTTCACTAGTTGAAAATGGAATCCCTCGCATTCTCCCTCGCTTTATTACAGTGCTTGCATATCTAAGTCATCTAAAGCAGGCTCAAAAAAGAAAGTCTTAAAGTTTAATTGCAGATGGAAAAGAACAAAAACAATAAAAAAAAAAGGTACAAAAGGTACTGCTCAATAGCTACCATTCAAAAATCATACTTTTAGGAGTTCATCCACGGAGTCAAAAGTTATAGCCACCTTGCTCAGTAATATCAACAGTACCACAGCAACGTACTGCTTAGTACCTTTCCTTAGAAGTTAGATTTTATCGAAGGATTCAGTAGGTAGAACCACACCATGCAGAACAACAAACAATACCACAGGAAAGAAGTGCTCAATACCTGTCATTTGAATAATCACGCCTTTAGGAATTCGTCCACGAACTCGCAAGTTAGAACCGGCCTTGAACGTCTTGTTCAAGGCCGGTTCTAACTTGAACAGTTCCTCAGAAAAGTATTGTGCAATATTTGTCATTTGAGTGGTCGCAAAAGTTATTTAAGTGTTTTATCAGTACACCAAAAACCTAAAATAATAACGTTTATAGCGTAATAAACAGGACCACAGAAAGATAATGCTTGATAGCTTTGATGTGCACGATCCGCTTTGAGGTTACATCCACAGATTCAAAATAAGTTAGAATAATAAACTGAACGCGGGAAGCACTGCTTAGTAGCCTTCATTTGGCTGAGTGATAGGATTTCTTTACGAACTCATGACATAAAGGAGAGCACCACAGGAAAGCACTGCACAGTAATTTTTACTTCTATATGGTCACACACTGAAAAGCTAGGGCCATATCAGTTTATAAGCAAATGTGATGTAGGCATGATGATTGCATCTGCTTTGAAAATGGATGATAAAATGACAGTTTATTTGCTTGTTAAACTGAGCACAGAACCACAGCAAAGCACTGCTCAGTAGTTTCCATTTGATTTGTTGCATCATAGTACTCGTCCAACTTATACTCAACATAATAAACAGCACCACAGCTAGGAAAGTTCTCGTCTCCTCAAAAGTAAGAGTCAAATTAAGTGAGGCAAGGTTTGAATCTGGGAGTGAACGGTTTTTGAAAGGAACAATCAGACTGCAACGATCGAAATGGCAATTTTGATTTTTCATGCTCTGTTTTTATTACCTTACGTTATAACATTTATCACCTTAAAATCACAACATTGCTCGTTAGCGGTTTCAATGCTAAAAAAAGAAAACGTGACAGTTCCATCGTTCTCAACACTCGATCAAATTCTATTTAATGTTAACATTACAACAATGGTAAGATTCGTTATCCTTAAATAGTACCGTTGCTTGTTTAGCTCTCCTAAGCAGAAACTCTTTTGAAATGAGCTAGAGAGAAAACGATGATTGTATTGCCTTTAACACGCGAGCAAGTTCCATTTAACGTTCTTCCATTAAATATTACAATATTCCTAACAGCCCTTAATTAGCACCAGTCTTTTTTGTTTTTTCTTTTCTTTTCAGTTTGGGTAGTCCGCTCAAGTGACGGCTATATCATGATCATATTTCCTATAAACAAAAAAGGAAATGAAATGAACTTGAGTTAACTTGACGTGTTAATATTCACTCAAGTAACTTCCTGGGGGGGGGGGGGGGGCTACCTCAATAAAGTTGTAAACGGAGAGGCTCTGCCCAGGGTTTCAAACCCTTACCCTTTAATATACTAATTTTTTTTTACCAAAATGGTACCCCTTTCATATACCTAGAGCAAAATTGCATCCCTTTCTTATACATCGACGATGAGCCAAACAAATCTACAATCGCCACGTTTTTCCCAGGTTTTCAGTCGTTCTGAGCCAGTTGCGTAGTCATTTCTGCTAAAATGTGGCACCCTTTGATATACTTCGCTTTAGCCACCATTTCTTCAACTTTGCAGCTGGTTTTGTAACCCATTCATATACTAAAATGGCAATTTTCCCTGCCTTAAATATACTGCGAGCTTAAAACAGGCTCCCCTTTCGGGCGGAGGTCCCCGTATAGCCTACTATAGGAAGGAGCCCCCGGGGTAACTTATACGTACTAGGCGGGTTAGGCTTTTTTTTTTTTTTTGGAAAGGCCACATTTACGTGTAACACTAAAAAGGTTTTAATTAAAAACACCGCAAATAACCACTAGAAATTTAGCAAAACAAAAAAGGTGCAAATAGAACAAAAACAACAAAACCTCTGCACAAAACCGTCCGATTTCCTATCGTGCATGCGCACGATCTATAATACCCATCATCTTTTTACTGTCTTTTATATTTCACACGCGCGCTCATACAGCTTGACTAAAACTTGTCAGCTGACATGTCGACTCCATGGAAACGTTTCTTCACATCAGGTTTATTTGAGCGTTAATTCAAACTAAGGACAAATCTTTTAAGCCGGTTGGAAACCAGTTTTTTTAATCTATTCGTTCAAGATCCTGGAATGCAGTAGATCAAAGAATCGGATGGTTTTGCGTCTAACAGGTTTCCTTATTCGCCGGTTGGCACATAGGATGACCAAGAAACCGCTGCTCTCAGGAAAGTGATGCAGGCGTACATAGGCGTTTTGCACTATTTGGGCCTTAAAGTAAGTAAGTAAGTAAATGGTTTAATAACAGAGTATCCTCGAAGTGGCTCTTCATCTGTAACTAACCAAAAGTACTGTTACTAACTAAAAGAATATTTACATTTACAATATATAATAAAACATTAAGTAAAAAACGAATAAATAAATACTGTATCTTATGACAAAAAAGAATACAATATCTAATTGAACATTACTGCTATACTGTACTAATTATAGACGTGCCCCCTGACCCTGTTTAAGACAACCCGTTCCTTTCGCTACCCTCTTTAACTGCCAGCGTTCACACCCTGTTCAACGCTTCTGGTCCAGAAAGACAACCTGTTCAAGACGCTAAATAGTGAAATTGTATATCCTGTTTAAGACGCAAGACCCTCAATGCCATATCCTAAGGGAGTGTCTACCCTCCCGGGGAGGGGGGGGCAACCCATGCCTTACCGCCTATCCCAAATCACGACTTGGTGGGCCGGTATCATGATCTGGTTGAGAAGTGATCCGCAAGTTGGCCGCTAATACTCGCTGACAATTTACTTATTGCTCGCACTTTTTCTGATCAAAGTGGGGCTCCGACAAAATCTTCAGAACTTGTAAATATCCGCATGCCTGTATTCAACTTTATTTTCATGTCAGGGCCCCTGTGCGCAAACAAGAAGTTAATTTAAATAGATTCCTTTAGGAATACTCAAGGCCTACTTTTTCGACCTACCTCACTTCAGTTTGTAGACGAACATGTCTCCAGTCGAGGCCGCACCAGCACCATTGCCTGTACTCCTGCTAATTGAGCACTGTGTGGAAGAACCATACTTGTTGTAGGTACTTTCGGGGTTGGCTCCAGACCAGCAGTTTTTGTCGTCCGCCCCAAACATCTTGTAGCCATTAACTTCGGCTTTTGCTTTGCAGTAATCAAAGATCGCATCTGGGCCTGACACACTGTTCACGTTGTTGTCAAATGAATCCGGCAAGGCGAGGGTAGGCGATTTGTTGCTATAGCAACCACGAGGTTTCCAAACACCTAAAAAATAAGGTGCATTTGAGTCACAATGTTCCTCAGCAATTCTAATTATGCCCAACCTGGAAAAACATGATATGAAAACGTGGGACAAGGATGCGAAGGGGAAAACTGGACAAGATATAAACCTTAATTTCTAATACAATGCTTGATTTGTGTCGGGTTAGGAGAAGTACGACGTGAACAATTTTAACTGTATGGCTCTGTAAACTTTATTCATCAGTGGTCATATGCCTTAGCTTTGTCTTGACACGGCTCCACTGCAAATTAGTCTCTTGACCTCCATTTCCCAGTTGAAATTTGGTTAGTTGGAGGTTTCTTCTCTAAACTTGGTATCTTTGTTTAAAACAATATGATTCTTAGCTAAAATAGTCAAATATAAACCTCACAACGCCTTGTCTTAGACAAAATCTTCTGACAACAAGTTTTCCGGTCCTGTAGTTTTGTCTAGGCGTCCATTTTGCGAAAATATGACCGAGAACAAACAGACCAAGCACAAATCGCTTAAACTACTAACATGCCGGAGGCAGAGACTAAAAAGTGTGAGTACTTTCCATTGTAAGTTTTACTTGTTTTCAAGAACTTTTGGTAAAACAAAATTTAAAAGTGCCATTTCGTTCTGAACAAAAACAAAGCTTTACGCAGAACATTTTATTCGCCTGTTAGCGAGAGTTTTTCAAAGGTCATTCTTTAGTTTAATATCTCTATAAGCTTACGAGATTTCAACGTTTATTCTTCACGGTTTTTGCTCTATCATAAAGTTTAAGTCCTGTTTTATCATTAGCCTGTCCTAATTTCCCCTTCAGTTTGCCAACGACTCTTTCTTATAAGCTTGATTTTAACACTGATCACGAGTAGTAGCGCGTAGAGACACTGTTTACAAACCAATTCTCAAACAATTCGCCTCCTTTCGTCTTCAAAAAGGCAGAAAAAATAAACATGTTATTTACCGCGCTAGGTCGGTCTGTATAAGGAAAAACTGTGCCTTCGATCTTGAGAACTGCCTTCAGACTGTGGCCTCAGACCGTACTCAAGACTTCAGGCACAGTTTTTCCCTGTACGGACCTCCCGCCAGGTAAACAACGTATATTTATAGAAGAGACTGGCCGATAGCGATTTAACTATGTTGATTCTCATTGTTCTGGTTGAAAACTGTTTTCTGATAGGTCCGCTGAGTAACTGACTGGCCACTATGCTGCTTGACCGTGAGTATCCCCAGCACTCTTCAGGAATGTCAAGCCCTCCGCCATTTGAGAAGATGCGTTTATTGCATAACCGCGACGCACGCGGGTACACCCTTAGAGGTAGGGAGCTCGAGGTCATTTACAAAAGCGCACTTAAACATAATAACAAGAACAAGCCATTAAGGATAATCCAACAATCACAAGTAAATTATCAAGTAAAAACACGAAGCATCTGAACAACAGAGCAAGCAATGCCAAAGAGAAAAAGTACTACTCATCGTATCAAAAAGGAGTCCTTTTTTTGTTTGCTTACCGTTACTGTCTTTCTCGTAAACGAACATTGTCCCTGACACCTTGTAGCCAGCGCCTACAACCCCTCTAGTTTGGCACCGTCCTGAATTTCCGTAAATATCGTACGAATTTGCCCCGTCGTCTCCAGTCCAGCAGGTTTGGTCATCTAAACCAAACACACTGACTCCACGTCGGTTAGCAACAGCCTTGCATTTGCCGTAATTTCTTCTCAGTGAGCGTCCAACTCTCGACAGGATAGTGCCTAGGGCTCGTCCTCTGTTGAAGAAGCAATCCACCGCCATCCAATCTTCTGTTAATAATTAAAAAAATGGAAAGCATTCAGTTTACCGAGTTTAAAACTAACGATCAACAAACGTAACCGTGAGTTTAACTAGTTTACTTTTTTAAATCCAGAGGATATTTGATCTGTGAACTGTGAGATGCCTGGGGGAGTTTTGCAATTGCATTGCAATTGTTGTCTTATATGAGATTCGTTTGCAAAAGAGATCGACAGTTTCTAAACTAGCTCACGCGTTCAGCTGAGTTATATTTTGTTTTTGCAACGAATTGATATCAAATGCTTGCATAGAAAGAGATAGTTTGCAAAACTTCTTTACATGAAAGCTGTATTGAAAGGGAAGTAAATACTGTAGAACTACACTAAAATATGTACAGATAATAAAATCTAGTCAACAGTTTACATGCCTACTAGCCAGTTTTCTTTTAAAGATAGCTTTAGATTCGGATGACTCCACAATATCTGAGTCCTCCCTATCCACTGATGAAGCATATTCCAAAGTAAATAATGACCTAACTCGTATTAGGGATTGACTTCAGGCAAATAAGTTAAGCTTAAATGTCACTAAAACGGAGTGCATGTTTTTAACAGCTGATTTCAAATTATCTAACTAAGGAAGAGACCTTCCAATTAAGATTGGCAACAATCATATGAAACCAGCCCAAACAAAAAAATATTAAGGAATTCACTAAGATGAAAGTCTTAAATGGAACGAGCATGTTGATAAACGTGCTCAAATGTAAATCGATCCATCAGTGGTCTTAAACAGGCACGTGATTATGTACCGTTAGATGTTTTCATTAGAGAGAGAGAGAGAGAGAGAGAGAGAGAGAGAGAGAGAGAGAATGTTTACTTTGACACGGATCAGTATTGCATTCTCTGGTAGATGAAGCGGGTCCCAGGCTGCTGCAGTCCTCTCCTCCATTAGATGGTGGGGGATTGGTGCAAGTTCTTTTTCTTGTTTGTACTCCACCTCCGCAAGTCTTTGAACATGCGCCGTAAGGTCCCCAAGCAGAGAAGCCGCCATTTACTACAAAATAAAACACAAACGGATTGAAAAAGAGATCATGGGACCGGCGTCTGGTTTGGGGCAAGGAAGACGTATTTTGTTAACCCCTTACCTTTAGTTTGCATTGTTTCAGAAAGGAACCGCAGGAAATAACTGCTCAACAGCCTTCTGTTTCAACGACCCGCAAGTTTTACTATCGAATAAAAAATGTCATTTGTTCCTTATTCTTATCGATTTGTTCGCTATACTGAACGACTATTTCGTCTGCTAAGAAAACCTATTTTGGTTAGAGAATTTTTCATGCTGTCTGCAAAATTTTCTACCATTCCTGCTAAAGTGAGGTACAGGAAAATTCCCATCATACTTAAGGACGGTGCCTCCTAATAAAGATGTATTTTTGCAAAGGTTATGGCTATGGGGAAAAAGTAGATCTTAGCAAGGGTTATTGGAATCCAAAAAGAAAAATGTGTGTAACCACGCATTTTTCAGAGACAATTAAGTAACCGTAATTCTAAAAAAGCGTTAAAATACAAATAATGTATGGCTATTTCTTTCGAAATTTTAGCTCAATTGTCTCGGAAAAAGCGTGGTTACCCCGAATTTTCTTTTTGGATTCTAATAGCCCTTGCTGAGATCTGCTTTTTCAACATAGTCGTAAACCGCGCAAAACTGAATATTTCTGAATTGAGGGGCAATTCCTTAAGAAATCCCAACATCCGGAGATGCGCAGAACGTACGCGCAGTAACAAAAGGAGGCACCGTCCTTAATACGTTTTGCATCGTTATACGAACGACAAGAAAAGTGCATTATGCGGATACTTACACTCTTCCAAGGGTGTTCACTTAATAATCCATTAACCATTTTTAACATAACAAGACAGTTTTCTCTCTTGTAACTCTTACAATGAGGTTCAGGAAATTTAGACAAAGTGAATCTCAAATGCGTTTTCCTCCTCTGTAGTATGTGATCTGTGGGCGGCCTGAGGGGCTTCGCAAGATTACGTTGCAATTGCCCTCTATAATATTCCTCATTTTAGAAGGCTGAGTTAATATAATGCAACTTTTTTGTGATGAACAGATGTCAAGTGCTTGCAGAGAGACAGCCGACAGCCTTCCGTATTAAAGACCACATTTTACGGTCTTATATAAATATGCCATTCGTTTCTTATCCCTATCGATTTGTTTGCTATATTGAACGACCATGAGTTCGACTGTTAAGAGCTCTCAAACGAAACTTATTTTGGTTAGAATGTTGGTTATCCTGCCTATAATATTTTCTTTCATTACTACCAACATAAAGTCGAGGAAACTTACCTTCATGTTTAATCTCTTAATTAATTAATTTATTTATTTATTTATTTAATATTTATTTATTTATTTACTTTTTATTAACAACTGATTAAAGAAGCTCATGAGTGCTGTGGTGTAACGGAGTGCTGTTTGGCGCGAAATTGACGTTTTAGATGTAAACAATCAGACTCAGACACCTAGTCTGGAAAGCCGACTTTTTTGCTGTCCTCTGCCATCTATATGCTTCTGTATTCCTTCAAGTCTTAAGATTGTATAGCAGCACTACCATGACGTTGTATTTAAGGGATATTTTTATTGATTATACCACCGTACAGCCCCGCTGACGCAATCCTATTGAGAACGCATTTACGATCTGACGTGGGTAGGGCAGGACGGATTGACGCGAGCTGGTCCTGAAAAAAGCCGCCCAGCACTGCACGCGCGCACGTAAAATTTTTATTAAGCATTCAAAAGTACATTTTAAAAATTTCCCAATTCGAGAAAATGTTCGAGAAAATTGATCAGGTGGATGCCAACACAATATATCTTCCACACTCTTCTCAGACACTTAATCTGGAAAGCCGAGATTTTTGCCGTCCTCTGCCATCTATATGCTTCTGTACGCCTTCAGGTCTTAAGATTGTATAGCAGCGCTGCCGTGATGTTGAATTTAAGAGGTATTTTCCAGTACAGAAAGTCCCACAAGCTGACGTGGAGACCCCCTGATGGAACAATCGTTAACCAGATAGATCATGTGGCCATCAGCAGGAGGTGGAGAAGTACATTCCAGGACACGAGAATGAAACGCAGTGCAGATGAAACTGTTGGCTGGAAAGAAAGAAAATCCACGAGGAACAAATGCTGCACGTCCAAATTAAGAGAGCAGAACGTAAAGGACGACTTTGTAATTGCATTGGCCAACAGATATGAAGTCCTGTAAAATGTCGACGATGATAACAACATGAAGGAGCCCGATCTGGAGGAAGAATGGAGACGAATTAAGGAGATGTACACCATTTCCACATGTAAGGAAGTACTTGGGAAGGTCAAGCAAGAAAGAAAGCAATAGATGAGCGAAGGTACCTGAAACTTTTTGAGGAGAGACGCGAACTGAAAGCAAGGATAGAGTCTGCTAAGACAAGGAGGCAGAAGCTGACCTCAACATACCTGTATCATACAAAGAACCGCGAGGTGAAGAGGAGTTGCTGGAGAGACAAGAGAGCAAGAATGGACTGCATTGCTCGTGAAGCGGAGGAAGCAGCAAAGAAGAAAGGCATGAAGAAAGTGTATGATACTACGAGGCTGCTTAGCGGAAAGAGAAACATCCAGAGTAAGCCGGTTAAAGATAGGAATGGAGAGGTGTTAACCAAGTTTGAAGACCAGCTAAATCGTTGGAAGGAGTATTTCCAGAAGATCCTGAACAGACCGGTGCCAGAGAACCCAACAGACCTCCCCGAGGGCCACTGTACTGCTGGATGTTGAAATAGAACCAATCACCACGACAGAAGTCAATAGAGCTCTGAAGACCTTGAAGAAGGCGGCTGGATGTGACAACATCCCCCCAGAAGCTTGGAAATAAGGCAGCTGGGTCTTTGTAAAGGTACTGTACAGCCCTCGAAATGATCCCGACCCCGAAATGATCCCCAAATCAACCCCGAAATGATCCCGACCCCGAAATGATCCCCGTTTTTTCCACCCTGACCCCGAAATGATCCCTGAGTAATGATTGGGACGGAATAGCGTACGGTACTTGAAATTGAAGAAAATTCTATCCTTTATACTTCAAATAACGCCGCGTTTCAAAGCACTCTAAAATGTTGACATTTTTCACAACTTTGTTGGTCTTACTCATTTTTTCCTCAGTTTCTAATGCTTCCTTCGTTAATCATTCTTAACAAAATTATATTCTACAATAAAAATCGAAAGCCGAGGAAATGGATCGAGAGCTATGTTCAATTGCAAAATCAGCCTTCAGTCTGTGTGCGGCGCGCCTTGAAATGGCCACTCAAC
Source organism: Siderastrea radians (assembly GCA_964017195.1). NCBI lineage: Eukaryota > Metazoa > Cnidaria > Anthozoa > Scleractinia > Rhizangiidae > Siderastrea > Siderastrea radians. The sequence goes on along the minus strand of OZ024891.1, from coordinate 13,810,757 downwards.
AATTTTTCGGTTGATGGTCATTCCTGCTCGAAAAGGAGAAAGGCGAGAATGTGGTCGATTACTGACTAAAAAGAATTCCGGCGAAGGCCATTATTAACAGACTTTCCATAATAACCAACCGCTGAGCGTTCAAAATGTTCATATTCATTACTTGTTAAGATTTTTAAGGCTGTTATACTTTTTTCTTTTATTTTAATATTGTTACTAGTTACAATACAAGATATATACTATAACATATTTGAGTCACACGCTAATCACCTTTTTCCCAATTAGTCGAAAAATGTTAGCAAAGATTGCAAATAATCAAGTGAATAAATACTTGAAAAAATTTCGATTTCCTTTATTTTGATCACTCCACAATCCCTGGATCATTTCGGGTGCTGTACAGTACTTGTACAGTACTTGTGTACTCCACTCCCTCTTGAACAAGATCTGGATTGTGGAAGGCATTCCCTAATCCTGGAAGCTAGACCTTTTGGTAAATCCTCCGAAGAGGGGAGACCTTGGCAATTGCAAGAATTGGAGAAGCATCATGTTCCTGACGATAGCCAGCAAAGTACTTCGTAAGATCACCTTGTTGAGAATGAAAGACTCTCTTGAAGAACGGCTCAAAGACGAACAAGCAGGATTTCGCAAGAAGCGTTCATGCTGCGATCATATAGCAACCTTGAAGATAATAGAAGAAGAGACCTTAGAGTGGAACACCGGGTTATACATGGTTTCCGTAGACTTTAAAAAAGCCTTCGATTCCATAAATCGGGACATGCTTTGGAAGATCTTGTGTTATGATGGTGTCCCTTCAAAGACCATCAAGATGATCCAGGTTCTCTACGAGGGTTTTCAAGCAAGGGTGATGCACGAAGGAACGATGACAGGGGTCCGCCAGGGATGTCTGCTAAGCCCCCTCCTTTTCCTTGTGGTACTAGACTGGGTAACAAGACAAGCTTACGGTGAGAACAAGACCGAGATACAGTTAAGCATGCTCGACAAGCTTGAAGACTTGGGGTTTGCAGACGACCTAGTTTTTCTGAGTCAAACGATCACGCATGCACGGCAGAATTTCGAGGCACTCCAAGGGCAAGCTGACAGAGTTGGGCTGAAAGTGAATGCGTCCAAGACTAAGGAGATGAGGATTCGAGCCCCCAAAAAATACAGGGGATATCATGCGTAGAGGAAAGGCCTTGGAACAAGTTACTGTCTTTACATACCTCGGCAGTATTGTCACCACAACTGGGGGTACAGAGGAAGATGTCGAGGCGAGATGCAGAAAAGCGCAAGTTGCCTTTTCCATGTTAGGACCAGTCCGGGGATCCCTGTACATTTCTTTGTGGACAAAGCTGAGAATCTTCAATTCGAATGTGAAGTTCATCCTGTTGTATGGATCCAAAACATGGCGGTTGACCAAGACAATCGTCAAATTTAAGCTCCAAGCCTTTATTAACCGTAGCCTCCGTTACATCCTTGGAGTCCTCTGGCCGAGAAAAATATTAAATGATGACCTGTGGCAGCGCACCAAGCAAGAGAGGGTGGAAGACAGCATCAGACGTAGGAAATGGAAATGGATCGGCCACACTCTCAGGAAACCTGTTACTAACATCACAAGGCAGTCCCTCGAGTCGAACCCTTAAGAAGCTCGGAAGAGAGGCAGGCCGAGAAGGTCATGAAGAAGGACGATCAAGCAAGAATGCAATGTCCTGGGAGCAAGTGAAACGGAAGGCACAAAATCGAGTCCACTGGAGAAAGAGAGTGGAGGCCCTGTGCTCCAAATGGAGTGGAGAGGACTAGACTATTATACCACCATACAGCCCCGCTGACGCAATCCTATTGAAAGCGCATTGGCGATCTGACCTGGCCGGGGTAGGGCCGGACAGATTGACACGAACGGGTCCGGAAAAAAGCCACCCTGCACTACACACGTCATTTGTTCATTTAGCGCGTGCGCACTTAAACCTTCGTTAGGCATTCAAAAGTACCTTTCAAAAAACGTCCAATAAAATTAAGTGTAGTAAAGGTGGTATGATAAAATACTTGCGGACTGAGTTAGGTGGGGCCGGGAGGGAAAATATTTGGCTCTTCAGATCATGGCGCAAGGACCTCGCTGCCCTCGGTCCGTATACCATGTGCTCGAGCCAAAGTAAGTACATAATACTCTCCCAAGTGGGTCCAACTGGTACAGGTTTGGCTGTATGATGCCAGTATATACGGTCCAAGGGAAAACACAAGTGGGCATAACTTGAAAACTAGGAAAAGGGTCTGAAGATTTCTCACCTTCTCCTCCTCCGCGGCATCCATAGAACTCTACCCGCATAGCTATGTAACTCTGCCACTCCTCAGGAACGATTCTTATGAACCTAGCGTTTATAGGTGGGGTCAGCAAGTGACTGACAACACTTCTCCAATCCGTGTTTCCTGTAAATATCTTAAACAAAAACGAATCATATCAGTTTCTGATGACTCAGTAACAAGTGTTCCCCCACCCCCCTCTTTCCCCACTTGCTCCTAGGTAGATAGGCAGCAGGCAATAAACTTCAATAATGAGTTGTCTTATGAAGTTTTTTCATAACTGAAGATCACAAAGCAGCGATTGGTGGCTGATCTATGACCAAGATCTGGATCCATTTAGCAGGACAATGTCATTTTATTTCTACTGCCTGTCATATGTCTTTACGTTTATTCACGCCAAAGCGTTCACAGAGGTGGTGGGGGGATACTGGATAACGTTTCACACGGGGGTTCTCCCCGGGGTTCAAAGCGTCACTCTTTCTCATATCTATTTTTTTCTCGAAAGGTCACTACCCTTCCCATATACTGGAACAGCATTTACAGCCCTTTCTTATACCTCAAAGACATGCCAAAAACAATAGACTATTCCACGCGTTATGGTTACACAAGTGTTTTTTGTTTTGTTTTGTTTTGCTTTGTTTTTGTTTTTTTCGGATTATCAGTGGACTTCGGCATATTTTGAGTTGATCCAAATCTAGCAACCGTTTAAAATTTCACTTTTAGTGCTTGACGACCTTATGCGAAAAAAGAACGCTTATTAAAGGAATAGAATGTTTCTATCAGGGACTGTCGACTTACAGTTGCCCCGTGGAAAATTAATGTTCTAAAAGGAACTATTTAAACCGAGAAGTGGAACTTCAAGGGCTTATACCAAACGCTAGGATTAACAACTGACCAAATTTTCAAGAGGCAACTATCAGCTAATGCGACACGAGACAGGGACATTTTGTTTGTACTGTTTCACCATTAAAGGGACACTGTCACGGAGATTTTTACGGTTTGGGGTCACGTTTTACGTACAGGAAATCAAATGATTTTCTCAAAAAAAAAAACGATAGTCAGTTTTCTGGCGATTTTTCCACGAAGCAAAGGAAAAACGTGAAAACATCAGCCTGGTGTTGTCAAGTTGTAACCATTTCCATTCTAGCGATCCGCAGCCAGACACACTTAATTATGGCCTCGGAGAACTGGTAAAGTAGTTTTAAACGAAACAGAACCGCTATTTTTAGGTTTCCTCTGATTAGAATATGACTTTTAGCTCTTCAAAGTTATCCTAAAGATTGGTGACAGTGTCCCTTTAAGTTTTTTTCTGATTGACATCTGCCTTTTTAATCTTCATTGCATCAAATTTGAGTTTTTAGAGTTTAAATCTTCAAAAACCAACAACTTTTAATAAGAGCGACTTCCCACAAATATCGACCAATATCGACTTTTGGTGGCACAAGTGGAAAAATCTATTTCGCTCATATTTTGCTCATAGATAGGCCCTAGTGAGAAACTAAACGGGCTGTAGTTAGTTTTTCCAAAAACGGCTTTCTTTCGTGAAAATTCGAGAAAAACCGTTTTGCCCGAGTTGAGCTCAAAATCCACTTCCGCTGAGACGCAATTTTCCCAAAATTTGATCGGTTCGCATATCAAACTAGAACTAGATACGAAACTTCAAATAACATGTGTGGTTTTCCTAAGTCTTCTTGTACTGATTAACAGAGAAATTTGTAAAATCTAAGTTACTTTTGTGCCCGAAACGGATTTACAAAAACACGCCATAACTGAGAGTTTTTTTCAACCAAACTTTAGCTCTAAAATATGGCAAATTTTGACTACGGGCGATCACTTAGAATTTCATAAAATGACTTCCTGTGACTTATTTATATACTGCTTTATGAGAATATGAAAAGAAATCCTTGGGCAAATCGTTTTAAGTGACCCGCAGGGCCTCGAGTTCAACGCCTATTTTGTCGAAAATATGGCTTTCGCATTGTAAACAATTGCGTGACACCGCAAGTCACCGAGACTTACGAGAGCCTAAAGGAACACCAAAAAATAATTTAGAGACATAAATGTGAAAATGTGTACGTAGAATTTCGCTAGAGAGGCATTTCGTATCTTTTGGCTTTTTTCCTCTTGCTTCTCCTTCTCAGTTTTCCGATGCTTGTAAGTAAATGTTTGTTTGGCGACGGCGACAATGAGAAATTATAATCGAGATCGTCGTTGACCTGTGCTAAGACGGAACTGCATGCCTCTGTCAATCAAAAGCGCACTTTCGGAAATCAATACAATCTACCAGTAGTAAATATGTTTGTTTACACGGAGTAAATAATCTCACACTGATTAGAAACAATGAACTTTCATCAAAGGATTATTCCAAAAGGATGATTCTCACAAACACTGGAAGATCTGTCCGTGGCATCGGTATTCTTATTAATATTAACATATACTATACTAACGGGAATTGGGGTTAGCTTTCATTCAGAGGGCAATTTTTCCACTTTTCGTTGCATCTTCGGTGGCGCTGCAATAAAAGAACCTGTGCTGTTCCAAATGAAATGGGTGCCCACAAGTCGAAGACAACAAAGGCGATAGCAATGATATCTCACTATTCCCACACCCTTGACCCATTGGAAGTCGTAATCTCACCAGCTTGCCTGTGTATAGTGCGTAACCATGCGGAGTGCGCATCTCCTAGGGCATCGGAGAAAGCAGTCGTACTCTAAGGGGCATACTTTTTCTTCCCTCGCGCTCCGCGTCCCTCGCTCACGCTACACGCTCGCGGTAAGTTTTGCTTCACATTTATTCTGTTACCCCCTATAATTTCGGCCAAGAGTTTTTCGGGCAGAGTTGGAAAGAAACGTCTGTACACAGGAGTCTAACTTCGCCATCTACTTTTGTAGCTGTTTCCAGTCGAATTTACCAGTAAGGGAGAAAGCCCCTTATGTGAACCTTTTGTAAGTCGTTATATGTTCTTGTATGGTTTCAAATCCATGTCAGTAAGTACATGTGGTCATAGTTACTCGAGGGACTGGTTATGAAACCTTGCAAGTTTCAAAGGCCATAACAAAGGTGCTGCAATTTATGTTGAAAGTAAGTACTACGACCGTGCACAATCTTTTGTTTTACGTTCGCACACTATAGCTGAATAACTTAGCTGTGACTTTTTTATTGGTTAGTTGCTCATGTAAAATTCAAAACCTATTGCTGTTTGTGCACGGTCAAGGCTAAAAATGGTAACAAAACGTAAAACAAAGGACTTTGCTGAGCTTCATAACCAGATTCTTTTATTAACTATGATGTGGTATAAGGGCAGACTTTTCAATCTTGGAAGGGGGGAAATATAAAATGCATGATTGACGACAAAATTCAATTTTCGCTAAAATTTTGGTCCTTGTTTAACTTCTTGCTTCTTTTTTTTTATTCTTGTAGCTCGGGCATAGGATTGTTTTCTATTTACTGTACGTGTCTTTCATATTTCACGCCCCGTACCCCCCCCCACCCCACCCCTTCCCACTTCTCCGCATCAGGTGGCGGAAGTTACACTAGGAGCCCATAACGCTGCTTACCGTCATGTTACGCCTAGGCTGATACCACTAACGCGTAACACCTAGTTTTAAGAAAGCGATATTCATTTCGTGATAAAAAGCAATTGTGCCTTCTTAAACACGAGTTTTTCCCCCGCATTTGGACCTCTCTCAAACTCTCCCCATTCTCTGCGCAATCACATTTCTTGTCCGTGTGAGACTCATCGTGCGTTACGTTCACTATATACATCGTAAAAAATAGGCCAAAGAATTTCGTTCATGCTATCTGAATGTATCTTCAATCTAAAGCAGAGACTGTGAAGGGCGACAGTTATAAAGTTGGCACCCATTTACATTAGAGAGCAGTGCATGTTACTTTTCGGTATGTCATCATTGGAACTTTTATTTCTGTTTTAACTCTGTCAGGTTAAAATATGTAACTAGCTTCAAATCTTTGTTTGTTTTGTTAGAAAATCGGCTGTACAATATATCGTTTATGACATTTACTGGCTTAGCCAAGGGTGGTTTATTTCTTTCTCAAGCAAATATTAGTTGAAAAACAAGAGCCCTCGAGAAGTACTCGATTGGGATGGCTAAATTTCTTTAGTCATGTTGTTGAAAAACGTGACTCGAGGCATGAACTTTTATTTTTGCCGTTGCGATTAAGTTATATCACCTAGTCTAGAATTCATTTCTCAAAGAATATACAACAAAACAAAACTCATTAGAACATCAGAGCTTATATTCGAACCAAAACTGTATCCTACTTGACCAAAAATAGAACATATTTCATATTCTATTTGTAATGGGTTTACTTGTGTTGCGTGACCGTAAGGTTGCAATTTTTGAGGGAATTACATGAAAATACCCTGTGCGTTTACTCCTCTTAACGGGTGGCCTTTCAATTACCCAAGCTGGATTTTTTATATGTTACATTATAATAACAGAACATTTCGCTAATGGAACTTTTATCATGAATTTCGATGTACCAGGACAAGATTTTTGCCTGTAAAGTTTCCTCATTTTCAAGAGTTTGCCAAAGTGCTAAAAATAGGAATCTTCGGGCTTTCAAAACGACATGAAAAAATACATCATCTTGCAATATTTCTATATTTCCGTGTTGTTATTTGGTTACCCTTCTTAAATACAAAAGGTGATTGCGATACGTTAAGCCACCTTTCTTCACAAGTGATTTGAAATTACAGCAATTCTCGGCAAAATTTAGTTGTGGCGGCAACAAGAACACGGCATTTCACGTTTTGCCGTATTTCTTGAAAACTAAATTATTTTGGAAACTTTGATTATAATTTCTGTAAATAGTTCTTCAAAGGGTTTCCCTGGCCAAATATGAAGAAATTCGATTGTTCAGTTTTGACGGCGAATTCTCGATTTTTACAGTCAGCCGCTCTTAAAAACCTTTTAATTTACCTGGTCGCTGACACGTGAAGTTTCGTATCTAGTTCTAGTTTGATAATTTTGGGAAAATTGCGTCTCACCGGAAGTGGATTTTGAGGTCAACTTGGGCAAAACGGTTTTTCTATAATTTTCACGAAAGGAAGCCGTATTTGGAAAAACTAACTACAGCCCGTTTAGTTTCTCACTAGGGCCTATCTATGAACAAAATATGAGGGAAATCGATTGTAGGTATTCATTCCTCGACAACCTTTTGAACGGTCTCTTGGCAGAACGCGGCGAAGCAAGAGGCCATGTTTAAGCCCAAACGGCTGCCCTTTTCTTTCAAAAATAAGCTTTTTGAGACGAGTAGGGAAATTTTCCCCCTATAGAGACTATCCATCCAAGGTTTTTCGCCGGACAAGCACTATTTCCCGTCAGTTTGCTTCCGCGGAGGAGCAATATCCCGCCACGTGTACAATTTAAATCAGTGAAAAACGGAGAAAACTAAATGGTAAACTGTAAGGACAGATAGCGGGCAGATTCCGACCCCATTTGTTAAGTCCAACACTTCGCATGAATGAAAACCACTAACAATCAACAATACATGTACCTTTGTATAATGCTGCTGTTTATATGGTGTAAACGGTTCAAGCCCAGTGTTACTGTAGCTGAGAGTGTAGCTCTTCACCCAGCGATTAAGTTTGTAGTAGCCCTGAGTTGAAATAGCTGTTACTTGTGTAACCTCCCCGAAGTCTATCTGAAGCCATTGGTGGGCGTCCTGTTTACCTGCAAACCAGCCTCTTTCGGAATTAAGCCTGCCGTAATAAGCAGCATAATATTCCGACCATATTGTAGAGGCCGTTATCGCAGAATTTGGTATCTGGCCGTTTTCCATCCCCAATGGGTTCCTGCAGGTTGGTAAGTGAGGAGTCGGAAAACCTACGGAAATTTAACAGGACATGAGAAACGTGTGTTGCTCGTCATATGTGGTACAGTGATAATAAAGAGCATTACCGTTTGAAATGTAGATCTCAACGTTTCGACCGACTAATGTTAGCAGGTATCAGCTCAGTCAACTTTATCCCCTGCATTAGCTGATAGAGACTACAATCCTGGCCTTTAGAACTTGGGACACTTAGATGAGAAGTAAGAAAATATACCCTACACTGTAATTAGAAGTCTTTCACAAGTGTTATGACTATCTGTGACCCCTCCCCAAACAATGTTGAAGGTCAGTCATCTGTTTCAAAACCCAAACTTCAACATTGTACAGGGGGGAGAGGGGCGAGGAAAGAGTATTTGTGAAATGACACTAACGGGATGCCATTTGAGCAAAGTGTCCCAAGACTAATGGCCAGGGTTGTAGTATTAAGCATTGGCAACTTTGCGAACTACACATCTCATGCAAGTGACTATATCATCAGTCTTGGAACAACGGTGAAACATTTTCGCTATTTATTATGAATATGAGTGTTGCTGACAAGAAATTAGATAAGTTTCCTATTTACTATCAAAGATCATTTGACAAGCAATTTGTGAGTCACAAGGCTTATCAATACTTTAAACGTCCACACACATCGCCTGTTGGGAGTAGGACAAATACCAGACTCACCAAACAGCTGGAAATAGGGTAAATTTTTTTCTGTATAGGAGTATATTTTGGTCACACCAGAAGGGTGACCATTCAAATGAAAGCAGTTGGAAAAGTCCTTTTTTACACGGTGCTGTTTGTTTGCTTCATTCAAAAGTATTTAAACAAAAATTGCTCCCGTCAGCAGTAATAGGAGATAATTCACTATTCCAAAACAAAAATTCCCATACCTGAACGGCAGCCATAAAACTCCATTCTCAGTGATGGACCTACATTCCAATCCAGAGGATGAACACGGATAGTTCGGGCAATGATTGGAGTATCAAATGTGTTGGCGACAACAGTGTTTTGATCTCTGTTACCCACAAAAACCTAAACATGCAATGAACGTTTCCGTTAAATTCTTCGCCAAAATATTTAAAGGCAGGATACTTTACTTAGCTATCAGATTTAAGTTACAACTGAAATATCAGTTTCCGTGACAATGGTACGGGTATTGTACACCCCTCTTTAATACACCTAGTATAAAACCCGGACGTCCTTTAAAGTGCTACTATGATCAAAAAATCACTTTTATTTTTTCTTCGGATTTCGAAACTATGTTTATTAAACACTCCGCAAGCGAAATTATAAGCCTTAATTTTGAGAAGAAGACCGTTAATTTAAACTGCAATTTTCCGTTTTAATGGTCCGCCATTATTACACCAGAAAGGATACAATGACATCATTCACACACGAGTTTTAGAATGCAGTGTGTGTGAAAGTGCCTTATTTAGTATGCAGCACGGGAGTTTTGAGCTTTCACACTCTCAAACTCGTGTTTTGCATAATTTGTAAGCCGCGTTCACACACTACATTTTACAGCTCTTGCGCGTATGACGTCATTGTATCCTTTCTGGTGTAATAATGGCGGACCATTAAACCGGAAAATTGCAGTTTAAATTAACGGTCTTCTTCTCAAAATTAAGGCTTATAATTTCGCTTGGGGAGTGTTTAACAAACATAGTTTCGAAATCCGAAGAAAAAATAAAAGTGATTTTTTGATCATAGTAGCACTTTAACAACAAATTTCAGTTTCATTTCATGAGAAAAAGAGCCCTATAAAGTAATGACAATCACAAATACCGTGTATCACTAAATTTTTGCACGAGTTTAATTTTGCGGATGGGCGATTATTTGTGTTTTACGGGTACTAATTTTTGCGATCGGGAAAGACTCGTTTTTCTTGCTGGGGATTATTTTTTGCGATTTTCAGGAGGTCGTGTTCGATTAGAATTATGACATTTTTGTTTTTTATTTCAGTAAATGCAATCGAAACACAGGTAAAACAACAAGCAGGTGTAAAACACGTTAGCTATTGTCACTCTATTAGAATTACAACTTGCCCTAGTGTGGCTGATTGCTCTGGCAGTGGATTAATAATAACTACGGTACTACTTGATTCATTATTCCCCGAATTATTAATGGCATTTTCTTTTTCGCACCGGTATTCTACTAACAATCGATATCTACCATCAAAACTTTATCAGCTAGCTATTACCAAACAGTCCACAAAGTTCTTACATGACAAGTAAAAGGGGATGTTTGTTTATAATCTCGGCGGTGGAGCAAAATTGTGAGTAGAAAATTTTCTGGTACCGTTTTTTAATTATTATTATTATTATTATTATTATTATTATTATTATTATTATTATTATTGTTGTTGTTGTTGTTGTTGTTATTTTTTTTTTTTTTACTGGAACTTTTTTTGCGATCGTGGACAAAAGCGTAAAAATCGCAGAAATTAGAACCCGCAAAAATTAAGTGTCACACTGTACTTAAGGAATTATAAACACTAATTGAGAACGAAAAAAAGAAACAGCAAAAATGACAAGAAATTTATAACAAAACTTTTCGCAATTGCAGTGTTCAGGATTCCTTAAATATTTATAATTCATCGCGTTTTAGAGCGCTACATAGCTATTAATTAATTATAACGTGCAAATTATACTTTTAAATACAACTGTAAGTAGTCCGTTGTAAAGGGTGAAACATGTTCTCTCCAAAAATCAAATCTGACCTCTTTTTTCCAAAAATTATAGCCAGCCTGCTTCTATCCAAATCTTTAATCTAGGAACATTATTTAAGAAAATAAGCGAAGTCCGTGAGGAGATGTTTTTTTTTTTAGCCCAATCCTTGGGATTTTCGATGTTAGTGTAGCCTTATATATACACCTAATTGAAAAAACGTTGTCAGGTGAAAAGCATAAACCATTGACGATGGGACCCAACGGATTTTTGGGTAGATGTATATTCTCATTTGCATATTCAAAATACAAGCCTGTTCCCTTGTGACTGATTTGATCGCAGCGAGTTGCACGTGGCAATGGAAACCGTGCAAGCCTACCTGAAAGTGGTCAAATAGTCCATTTTACAGTTGTGTGCTTAGTGACCTGGCCTTTGAGTGGAAGTGAGGCTGGAGTTGACCTTGCTTTGATAAAGACCCTTCTTCTTTTCACATGTAAATCATGTTGTTCTCATGCTCTCTCTTCCACTCAAAGGCCAGGTCACTAAGCACACAACTGTAAAATGGACTACTGGTCAACAAGGGACAATTTGAGCGCTACACAGTGCGAAATTTGCCAAAGTTTGCATCCGTACCTGAGTTAAAGCAATTTTTGCTAGAAAACTATTCGGTGGAACTAAGTCTTGCCACCAACCATTCGTTCACTATCGGGTAATTGAGTGACGGACGCACAAAGTGCGATATCAAAAGAGGCAAAAAATGCAAGTAAACGGCTTTCCAAATGCAAACCAGTAAATAGTTCAGATGTTTCCCAGCAAACCACTGGGTAGTATCGTTTATGGTTTGTGGTCTTCTCCCGACAACGTTTTTTCAATCAGGTATATACGTTATTTAGGTTGTGGCTTAAAGGAGGTTAGTATTTCAACTCACCCGGTCGACGTTATAAATACGATCCTGGTAAAACTTAAAGAAAATGCCGTCCAAGCTGTAAGACACCTTGTATTTTTTTACCCACCGCCACCATCCGTTATTGCCCTGAGTTGCAATCTTCGTCACTTTTGTGACGTCGCCCAGATCCACTTGAATCCATTCTCCCTTTTGATAATGTGCAGGAAACCACGCTTTCCCTCCTTTGAAATTCAGCCTAGCGTTCTTCGGTGGGAATCCGCTCCACTAAAACATACATTTCAAAAAAACAACATAACTTTTTTAAAAGGTTTATACAGCTGAAGGTTTCACTAAGAGACATGGTCGTAATAGCCATATGTATAGAGTGGTAGAAGTGGTATTCATAGAGTGGTGGAAGTGGTGATGTTGTATGTATAAAGCCGTGGAAGTGGTGATGGTGCATGTATAGAATGGCGGAAATTGTCGAAAATCGAATAAACACGCAGAAAAACTTCAATCGAATTCGTTTTAAGCTCTCGTTCGTTCAATTTCTAAAACATTTGTTATCCGATCCAAAACTTCAATCAGGTGCAAAAACTGTCAATCAAATCACAGGAAGTACATTTGCGGATGTACAAATCAACTCATAAAGTAATCGAATAAACAAAAATATAGCTGCAACGTTAGATAAATGAACTTAATGTCAGCTCAATGAGTTCTGTCACTACTGATTGTTCTTGAATGTAGTTTAACTTGCAGGACGTTCTCTTCGCAACAGTTCTCCTACAACAGCTGCATTTCGACGAGATTTTGTGGGGCGACCTTCGGTGCAGTCAAGGCTAGACTCTGGGGCTGGTCTGTTTGTTTCTTGGCGCTAATTTGGATTTCAACTGGAGTTAAATGCTGTATCACACGTTTCAGAAGCTGCGGTTTCCTCGTCTGACTTCTCGTCTTCACAGCGGCCGCTCGAACGTTTCCATCTTTGCTCTTTATTAGCTCTTCAAAAGCTGCTAATTTCCAGAAGCATCTAGCAGTTGGCGGATCTTTCACAATAACAACATCGCAGACGGCTGGACCTTTCGTCGTCCCTGAACGGTTAGCCATAGAAATCTCTCGTAGACCGAGTAAATACTCTTGTTTCCACTGTTTTGAAAATTGCTGCAACAGATTCTTGTGGTACTTGATCCTTCTTGTAAGGGACTGGTGGGTGCTGATGACTTCGAAATAACTATCGTTTTGCATAGTGGTAATACGACGACCATAGATCAGCACTATGTAACGGACTTAATGGATATGAAATGGATTTTTCATCTTCATAAATGTGGGTGATTGGCCTTGAATTGATTCCACCTCAGCCAAGACGGTAATCAGCTCTTTGTAGCTCAGAGTTGCACGCTGCAGGAGTTTCTCCAGACTTCTATTAACACTTCCTATCAGCCGCTCCCAAAACCCTCTCCACCAGGGAGCTTGTTCAACGATAAGATTCCAAGTGACTTGGTTACTTGTTAGAAATCGCTGAACTTCCGACTGATTGTATGGATTTCTTTACTGGCAGATTTGAACGTTTTAGCATTGTCGGAAATCAGTGTTGCGGGGAGGCCTCTTCTGCTCATAAATCTGCGAAATGATCGTAGGAAGGATTCTGTACTTAATCCTTGAGTTAGCTCCAAATGAACCGCTCTGGTAGAAGCACAGCTGCAAGACAGACGTAAGCCTTTACGGTTGATTCTTCTGGGGCGGATGAAGATTCGTTTCCAATGAATAAAGGACCAGCAAAGTCCAGACCAGTTTGTGTGAAGGGGGGGTCTTCAGATACTCGTTCTCTCGGTACATCTGAAACAGGCATTGACTGGTACGGTGCGCCTTCAAGTTGTCGGCACAGGAAGCACGTTTTGAGGTTTCTCTTGACGGCTTCTCGTCCTCGTAAAATCCAGTACTTTTGTCTCAGTGTAGTTAGGGTATCTCTGATTCCGCTATGTTTCACACGTTCATGAACATGTCTGATTAAAAGATCTACGAAGCGAATGTTTTGAAGGTAAAAACACAGGATTCTTGCTACTATCTGGGAGGGACGTATTCTCTAGTCTCCTCTTGCATCTGGGGACTTTGTGATCGTCCAAACTGACGAACGCGAATAGGGGTTGATCCTTGACTCTTTGACAACAGGAAGGCAAATTCTTCAGAGAATGATGCTGTTTGGGTATTTCTTATCCACACGATTTCTGCTGTTGTGACTTCGTTTGATGTCAGCTCTTTCGACCTCAAAGGTTGTTCCGCTTTCGTTACATTTCTTTTCAAACACTTCTTCATTCTTGTGACAAATTGTAAAACGTAAGCTGTAACTCGTAGTAGTCTGGTCAAACTACTGAAGCTTTCACAACTACTGAAGCTTCCACGTTTACGAGGGAATGGGCAGCAGTTGGCAGTTGTTTGATAATTTCTTTTGCAGCAGTCTCCTTCAGCGAGTGTAACGTCGAATACTCAGGCCTTTCACATTCAGGATTACGAAGAAACTCGGGACCATTCCACCATAACTTGCAATTGACTAGATCGTTTCCGTTAAGGCCTCTTGATGGTAGGTCTGCGGGGGTCTTCGGGACCCGGCAAATATCTACAAGATTTCTTTGGCGACTGCTGTCGGATTTCTTGAACTCTGTGTTGGACATACTGCTTCCAGGGCTTGTTGTTGGTGATCCAACAAAGGGCAGTAGTAGAGTCAGTCCAGTAGAAGGTCTTGATTTCTGATGGAATTAAGGGAAGTTTGAACAGTGTTCACCTGGCAAGTATGGTTGTTGCCAACAACTCCAAACGAGGAATGGACTGCTTCTTCAAAGGGGCTACCTTCGTTTTCGATGCGACTAATTCGACCTGTACACGCTCGCCGTCCCACTCAGACCTCAAGTAAACAGCGGCCGCGTATTCTTGTCGTGATGCATCGCTGAAACCGTGTAACTGGATCATGCTCGGCTCCAACTCTTTCTCGGCGAAATAACATCGTGGGATTTTCACTTGACTGAATGACTCCAGTTCCGATAGAGTCGATTGCCATTTTGACAGCATGGATCTATTGAGTTCTTCATCCCAGTCGATCTTTTGAACGCAAAGTTCTTGAAATAGGATTTTTAACTTAATGACGAAGGGACTGAGAAGACCAAGCGGATCGAATATCTTCGTAGTCAGTTTTAAAAGGGATCTCTTAGTGACTGGAAGTGAACGAGCTAAATCGATCAGGTCAGCAAAATTGAAAAGGAACTCGTCAGATTCAGTCTTCCAGATTTTCTCCCGGGCCGGCCGTTGCTTTGGCGTATGATTCGTTTTCTTGCGTGAAACTAGGTTCGGCTGTAGGCAATTCTAACTCCTTTGAAGAGTTCATGTCTTCGATGACTTCCTTGTTGTTTGATCGTCACTTTCGCAAATTGAAGCCGCCTTGTTTCATACTCGTCTTCGGGTTTTGGCAGATTTCGATGGCTTTCTTAAAATTTCGAGCACCGGAAAGAAAGTCGTCAACATACAAACATTCTCTCAGCAAGTGCATCGTTTCAGTCAATTTCGGGTTGGCGTTTTCACACGAATCAAAGTGATGATGAAATGTGGTTTCAAGAATGGCAGGAGAAGGGCGTAATCCGGATACTAGGCGGCAAAACCTCAGCTGAATAACTTCTGGGATGTGCTCCTTTGGGTCCTTAAACCACAGAAAGCGTAACGCGTCCTTACTAGCTTCATTCATTGCCACCATTAGAAAGACCTTTTCAATATCAGCAGCTAAAGCAATCGAGTTCCATCTAATCCTGAGTAGAACATCAAATAATTGTGGTATGTAATTTGGGCCTGCTTGCAAACAATCATTTAGGGAATAAGCACTGTTAGGAGATTTTGCACAGCCATCGAAAACAATAAGCACTTTGGTTGTTTGTCGGTCCTGTCGTATCACAGCATGGTGCTGTAGGTAATGAACATCCTCGCTGAGTTTGTTACTGAATTCGGCTAAGGGAACTTCTTCCAATAATTTCCATTGGTAATTGTTCCTTGATAATTTCATCGTACTCCTTAAGCAGTGGTGGATCTTTTCTCAAATTCTGATGCAAGGACATAAGGCGATTAAAGCATAATTGATATTCACTAGGGATTGCTTCACATTCATCTTTCCATGGTAGGTCCACTTCATAGCGTTCTCCTGAAAACTTTATGTCGACGAATGCGTTAGCTTTTGTTTGTGTTTCACAGCATGGCTCTTTGATTCCAATTTATTATGTCTCTCAAAACTGCCTGAGGGTTTCGCACAAATGATCAACTCGTTTTCTTGAGTTGAACACAATCTGATCGTTTTCACCGGTAATAATTACATTACTTTGATCGTTTCGAGTAATTCCTCAATTTTCCAAACTTCATCGGTGGCGTTTCGCGTGATTTGTAAGCGAATATCGTTGGGGAGCTTTGACATAACAATAGGGATTAACAAACTGCCATATTGTTCGGATGACACGCCAAGAGCCGTCAATCCTCCCACATGGACACTAATTTTGGCGTTAACGAAACGGAGCGAGGATGGTTGATTGTTTATGCTCGGTGGTATTTTCAGGATCTCGTCCATTTGAGCAGAAATTATTTGTTGGGTTCTCCCGAAGCGCTGTTGAAGAGTTTCCACGGCCGAGTCGTAATTAGCACCAGACAGCGTAGGCCTTGAATAGCTCCCCTCTGAACCTGGGTAAGGTGAGCTTTGGCAGTTTCGCTTTAATCGACTGGTCCGGACTGAAATGGTTAAAGGATGGCATCCCTTGACTAGATCCTGAAGACATCGGGGAATTTCTTGTTTTAGTACTTTATCGTGTACCAAAGGCATCGTCGTTTCGGCAGGGCTTGCTGCCAAATTAACTTTCGTTGCATGTAGAGGCACTGTTTTCATAACGTCGGAAATGTCCGCTCTCGTGTCCATGACGCGCATTTTCAATTCCTCTGCCTTTTCGATTTCCCTGTCGATTTCTTCTACCTTGCAAAGGGCTACAATTTGATCGTCGAGTTGATTTATCAGCGTTGTCTTCTCGTTTAGCATCGTGTCGATACTCTACAATTGATCCCTTGTTTTCGTATCGAGTTCAGCCTTCTGTAAAATTACTTTGACTTAGCTGGCAAGTTTTGTCACCACACTTCTGTTCCCCGCGCGGCGAGCGCGCAGTCGAGGGAGATCATCTTCGGTCATCGTTAGGATATCGTCGGTTCGTGCCCTACTTTGGGCGCCATATCGTAAATCGAATAAAAACGCAGAAAAACTTCAATCGAATTCGCTTTAACCTCTCGTTCGTTCAATTTCTAAAACGTGCTATCCGATCCAAAAGTTCAATCACGTGCAAAAATTGTCAATCAAATCACAAGAAGTACATTTGCGGATGTACAAATCAACACAACAATTAATCAATAAGACATTTCCGGTTAACAAAACGTTCATGACAGAAGTAGTGATGGTAGATGTATTGAGCTGCTGTTTCTGTTGAGTAGTGGAAGTGGCGATGGTGTAAGTTTGGAGTAGTGGAAGTGTTGATGGTGCATGTATAGAGTGGTTAGACTGCTGATGGTGTATTTATAGAGTGCTGGAAGTGGTGATCGTGTATGTGTAGAGTGGTTGAAGTGATGGTGGCGTGTTGGTCTGTTTCCTCTTCATAGTACAAATAATGTACCTTATTACAGGATATTTTAGCGACATCAAATTTTCGGAATTTCTGTGATTAGAAATTACCAGATTCTGCTAAAACGTGAATACTTTTTGATTTTTAAAAAATAACGCTCCTTCCTTTCGTCTAACTATCCAAATTCCCAGAAAATTTAGCGTCTCAAAATGTCGCCCCTCCAAAATCGCAAAAATAAGATGTCGCGAAAACTTCATGTCAGTGAAGTAAACAATACAAATTAAGCTTGGCTGTAATGGTTCTTGATACAAAAAAAAAGTGCATTTACTTGGGAACTCGCTGTAATCGCTGAGTCGGGGATTCTCCCATCTTCCATTCCCAGGGGAGCCTCACACTGTCCTGAAACTAAAAACATCCACACAGGTAAGGCATAGAAACCGAGTGATCAAAATATAATACGATAATAAAAATGATTATATTCAAAGACAAGCACCAAACCTGATATTAAATGCAACCAGGATCTGAGAAAAATAGATCTAATCATTCGAACAAGAAGAATATGGGCAGAGTGCGTGTAAAAATCGCCTAAAGAATGTTCCCTGCGTTGCAAACGACTTTCGCGCTCGCTCCATTCAACTAGCTCAACAAAAAGAGGAATTACACGTTGTCTAGGGAGATTCGGTCACACAGGAAATGGCTAAAAATTGAAAAACCTTTAACATCAGAAAATTAAGGAAACACGAGCAATAACGTAAGGGAACGTAGGGCATTTTTTCTCTCTATTTTTGCTTCTTCCCTATGCTGAAGGCGGTGATCATTGCCCATCTTGGTTTCCTGTTTTTGAATTCTGAACAAATCTTTTGGATTTTAATCGACATTTTTGTGCACTACAACTAACATTTGACACTATCGTCCCTGACGTCTTCGTGATCAGAGGTCCCTTACTTCTTGTCCAAAGATTGTATTTTTCACGCAAGATTATAACCATCTAATGATGCGGTCACCTACACTTTGAAGCATTTATATAAATTTGACTCACTGACATTTGTGCCCAACTGCTGTAGAACGAACTCCCTTCTACTCGGTTTTATTTGTCATATCGTCTCCTTTCTTTGTTGTTTCAATTTCGCCCAAGAATCTTTAGGTGGTACTTCTGATTTCAGAAGTTGGTTCCTTATCTTTTACATACACTTTTGTATTAAAGCGTGGCGAGAATAGACAAAAAATAATGGAGCTATCAAATGATAAGTAACACAAGGTCAAGTAATTATTTGCAAAAAGTTACAACCTGTACAACTTAGAGATACACAACCACAGCAACTGCTGTTTCTCCAAGTCCCTTTCAGACGGATAAAAACTTACAATTGCAAGCGAATTCGTAAAGGTGGAAAAAGAATGTTGTCTATGGGAAATAAGAAAGTCTAGTGTTGCCCCGTTCAATTAAACATCGAAAGCGTATTAGAGCAAACGAAACCGATAACCCAACTCCTTCTTTCGAAGTTAAAACGTCTTAGGAACCTTTGTAGTCAAAACACAGTCAAAAGAAAACACATAACAGTGTCAGCTTACCAAGCCCAACTGAAACTTGCAGCAGCAGGATAATGATGGCCACCTCAGTGTCCATCGCAATACCATAAGCAAACTGAACTGGGTTGCCTTGAAGAGACCCTTTCTTAAAACAGAATATATTGAAAATATCATTACATTTCTCAAGTTATTGACACAAGTCAGGAAGGGATAATAAAGTAAGCATAAATAGTTTAAGTGGCGTGTTTTCGCTCGAAGCCGATAACGGCGGTTGTTGTTTTTGTTGTTGTTGTTTTTTTTTAACTTTTTCCTTAGTTTTCTTTTCTTTCAAGACTATCATTTTGGAGCATCGTCAGGAAAGGGCCATGCTTTTCATTTAATTTCTCTACAAAACGAACGTCGATGCTAAACTGACATCTCATGGATAGTCTAAATGTGTTTTTCAATCATGCTGTTGTTCTTTGTAATGATGTAATTCTTAATGATGGTGAAACCTTTCAACCAGGAACATCGCCAATAACAAGATGTTTCTTTTTTTAGATAATTATTATTTTAATAACCACTGCTTACTTTATTTATGATGGTCTTTTGTTAAATGGCAAAGTTTAATAAGAAAAAGCACTTTTTCCGTGATATATCGCGCAATGTACGTAGCATAAAAGCTTCCTCATTAGTTCAATAAGAAGTGTGATGTAGGCATATGCTTGCATTGAACATGAAAACAAACAATTGCATGCTTTTCACTCGGACCTTATCAAAATCACCAGGGAATCACCAGGAAGTTTTAAGGGAGCTTTTGTGTTCGGGACACAACCAAAACAACTCAAAGGAGCAGTAGCCCCATAAGTTTATAACCAAGAATTATAAGGGCATGTTAATTCATTTATTTAAAAACAGTGCAACACCGAAGCCAGCCACAAGTGAAGTACGCCAATACTCAGTACTAACGCAATAAAGACAAAGAACATTAAAACGAAGGTGAATTAAAGCATTTACTCTTTTAGCAACTGTATGTTGAGAAATTATAGGTTTTTTCTTCATAGCCAAAACCACTCTTTAGAGCGTACCAGATGTGCCTCCATGAGTAAAAGAAATCGAATTTGATGTTGATATGACGCTTGTATCACACTCGAAATTGAAAAGGAAATAACACTGTTTTTGCCATAGACAAAAGCACTAAGTTTTCCGGCAACGCATATACACTATGCTTTTATTAAATTCGAAAATAAACAACCGCATGACAGTTTACCCTGTCTTTAGCAGCAGAACTGAGCACCAGGTAGGTTTCAAAGAACTCTCGTATTCCAGCCACAGCCAAAACAGTCTGTAGACAGATAACAAAAGTGCGCAGAATGATGTTATAACAAGCGTGATGTTAGCAGTATGAATGGATTAAATTAAAGTTGAAACAAGTCGAATAATTGCATAATAGCTACTCGCGTGATTTTTGGTCAACGGCACCGGCCTTAAGGACGTTCGCGCGAAAAACTTCTACATTACAGATTTTTTTCATACTTTGGCTACAGTCATATAATGAGTTACCTATGTCAGAAATGGAAAAAAATTGGGGGGTCACCGACTTCGTTTTCGAAATAAAGCGCGTCAAAAACTACCCCAATTTTGACAAATCGACCCTCGTAACTCGACATGGCCTTAGTGCTTATTAGTTGACAAATATTTAAAATGATTCGCTATAGACCCACTTTCTAAGTCAAATTTTACTTAAGCTGGTCTGTTAGGTAAATAATTTGAACCGGTGTTATCCTTTTAGTTAAACTCAGCCTCTAAGATGGGCTTTAACGAACACCGTGCAGCTTCAATAATAGTAGAATTCGATGATGCGAAGGCAGAAAAGTTGAAAAAAATCAAACTTCTACAATACAGATTTTCTTTAATTTTTCACAAAACGTAGATAATCGACAAAGAAAGTGATCTATCAAAAGAAGATATGGGGTCACCGAACATTTAAGAGAGTTAAACCCGTGCATAGATATTAAAGTCCCCACTAGCGCTATATATCTCCACATTTCTTCAACAGCGCGCGCGCTCAATACATGACGTGGCATGACATCACGAAGTGAATTGCGTGCGCAGTAAGGATGCGCAGAAACAATTGGCGCGAACGTCCTTAAATGCATGTTTCGGTTAAAATATTGTGGACAAAGCATAACCAATACCATTCCGTGGAGTATATAAGTATACAAGGTATACAAGCATGATCAAAAGAGTTAAGTTTGCTTGTGTTAAACCTGAAAATCAGTTCCTCGTGTCAGTGCGGTGGAGCCCGTGAAGGGGCGCGAGCTCGGCATGGTCAGTTTACTGTTAGTTTGGAAGTGGCATTTCTTCTCTCTTATTTCTTTTTTCTTACACAAACCAGCACTGAGATCGAGCTCTTAGAAACAACATTTG
Organism: Siderastrea radians; assembly: GCA_964017195.1. Classification (NCBI taxonomy): domain Eukaryota; kingdom Metazoa; phylum Cnidaria; class Anthozoa; order Scleractinia; family Rhizangiidae; genus Siderastrea; species Siderastrea radians. The sequence goes on along the minus strand of OZ024891.1, from coordinate 13,789,524 downwards.
TAAGCATCCTAGAATCCGGCTTCGAGTCTTGGGTGAATCGAGATATGACGAATAATATCACAGGCTTACCATCCTCTGTTTGTGTTGCGGACCTGTGCTAGCTGAATATTAATGGCCGCTTCGGTTGTGTACAAAGGATTTTGCGAATACGATAATTAAGGCTTCTTGAGCGGAAGAAAGTCAAATAAAAACGCTTAACACTGTGTTAATGTATGTTGATATGTGCTTGGTTTGTCGATTTGAAGCTCCGGGAGGCAGTTTTAGGAACTTGAAGTTTGACCTACTCTATAAATGTATATATACTCACAAGGCAGACATCTTCAAGAACCTCAAATTTCCGACCTGCTTGGGATTTCGCCAACATTAATACACTTAACCTTGTGTCTTTGACAAAAGAATCCTGGTTTCGAAAGAACAGTCTTTGTAGTTTGATTTGGCCTGATTTTGACTCATTCGAGTCCGCGAACTGACCCTTAAAATCGAGCACAAACTTTCGAATCTCAGATGGAAAATTTGTTTCTGCCTATGATCTGCACAAGTTGCCCACTCAAAGGCATCTCAGGAATGCAGTTATCGATGCAAATTTGAACTCGCGAGTCCCAAGCGGCTTGCTTGGCACACGTGCGTGCTGCCACGCATCGCAGCGCAACAATATGGTGATAAAAATAAATTAAAATGGTGAAATAAATTTAACTATTTCCTACAACTTGCACGTGTTTCTCGTGTGCCAAACAGGCCGCTTGGGACCTGCGAGTTCAAATTTGCATCAAAAACTGCATTTCTGAGATGCCTTTAAGTAGGCAACTTGTGCAGATCGTAGGCAGAAACAAATTTTCTATCAGATTCGAAAGTTTGTGCTGGATTTTAAGGGTCAGTTTACGGACTCGAATGAGTCAAAATCAGGCCAAATCAAACTACAGAGACTGTTCTTTCGGAAACCGGGATTCTTTTGTCAAAAGCACAAGGTTAAGTGTATTATTAATTTTGGCGAAATCCCAAGCCGGTCGGAAATTTGAGGTTCTTGAAGCTGCATGCCTTGTGAGTATATATACCTAATTCAATATAGGTTGCTTTGGGCATTGGGCAATTGCGCTATTGTTTGGCGGTCATTCGAGCAAAGCATTGCATTGTGTTCTGTATGCCCAAATGGCCAATGCCCAATTGCCAATGACCAATTGCCGAAGCAACCTTTGTTGAATTAGGTATATACATTTATAGAGTAGGTCAAACTTCAAGTTTCTAAAACGGCCTCCTGGAGCTTTAAATCGACTAACCAAGCACCTAATAACATACATTAACACAGTGTTCATGTTTCTAAGCGTTTTATTTGACTTTCATCGGTTCAAAGAGCCTTAATAATCGTATTCACAAAATCCTTTGTACACAACTGAAGCGCCCATTAATATTCAGCTACCACAGGTCCGCAACACAAACAGAGGATGGTAAGCCTGTGATAATATAAATGCTTTGGCAACATCGTGCTACAGAATTACGTTGTCCCATATCCTGTAACTAATGCAACTATATACAGTACCATTGCTCTCAACAGCCAAGTTAGATCTTGTGAATACATCTTATGTATTATAGGGGACGTCCACCGACGTAGCGGTCGACACCACTCTCGACTGTTCGTCGATATATCGGTCGGGTATCGGTCGAGTGGCGGCCGAGCGGTGGCCGAGTGTCGGTCGAGTATCGGCCGATATGTGGCCGACAGTCGGCTGCTACAGGCTATCGGTCGATAGTCGGTCGATGTTTGGTCGTTGCTTTGCCGACAGATCACCGACATATCACCGACAGATCACCGACATATCACCGACACTTGGTGGGCGTGGGATCTTTGTTCATAGGTGTGTATGTATGAACGTATGTAGCGGTCGACACCTCGGTCGACTCAATCGATACATCCGGCGGTCAGGTGTCGGCCGAGTGGCGGCCAAGTGTCCGTCGAGTATTGGCTGATATGTGGCAGACAGTCGGCCGCTACAGGCTATCAGTCGATAGTCGGTCGTTTCTTCCCCGACGGTTAACCAACGGATCACCGACAAATCATCGACACTTGGTCGACGTCGATCTTGTGCTTACCGACTCACTACACGAAATGTCAATGGCTGCTGCAGAAAGGAGAACAAGCTGTACAATCAGGTAGTACAACTTGTCCCCTGTTTAGCAATAAAATAGTTTGCATTTTTGACCGTTAACTTCGAGTCGACTCTTTTCGGTGACTGTTTTCGACCAAGATGTCTACTGAGTATCGACCGATGTATCGTCCGATAGTGTCCACCGACTATTGGTCGGCACGTACCTTGTGACAAAGTAGTACAGGCGGTGCTGATTGACGACTGATACACCACCGATGCGTTACCGATATATTGCCGACACACTATCGATACTATCGCGACCGACCGTCGGTGTATCTGTCCACCGACGGTTGACTGATGATCAGTCGATACCTTGGCCGTAAAGACACTTGACCGACACTCGGCCTCCACCCGGCCGCCACATGACCAACCCCCGGCCGATATATCGACCGATATGTCGACCGATAGTCGACCGAGGTGTCGACC
>OZ024891.1:13711957-13779457 GCA_964017195.1 Siderastrea radians | reverse complement strand
AGTCTCACTGTAGGGTCTTAACCACCTCAGTACAAGATAAATAACAAAGCCCCAAGAAAGTACTGCTCAATAGCTCTCATTCAAATGGCCACACTTTAGGATTTGATCCACGCTGACACTCAGACGTTAGAAGCACTTCGTACAGCATAAAAAACAGTACCACAAGGTAGTACTGCTCGTTAGCTTTCTGTAGAACCATCACACTCAAGGATTTCATCCACAGACTCACAAGTTAGAACCGCCTCGTACGACATATAAAACCGAGCACCACAGGAAAGAGCTGCTCAGTAGCTTTCGTTTGAATGGTCACTCTTTACGATTTCACCCACCGACTCAAATGTTAGAACCACATTGTACAGCATAATAAACAGCACCACAAGAAAGTACCACTCAGTAGCTTTTATTTGAATGGTCACACTTCAGGATTTCATCCACAGACCTTAAAGTTAGAACCACTTTGTACAGCATAATAAACAGCACCACAGGAAAGTACCACTCAGTAGCTTTTATTTGAATGGTCACTCTTTACGATTTCACCCACCGACTCAAATGTTAGAACCACATTGTACGGCATAATAAACGGTACAACGAAAGTACTGCTCAATAGCTTTCATCTGAGTGCATCTGACACAGTGGGTATAGAGTAACCACGGTTAACTAAAGACAGTTTTAGGAAGTAAATGTCATGTAATGAGCCTATGTAATAAAGAGATCAGTTTAGTTCAGTTTTGGGTCATTCACGTATAGAATAGTCCTCAGAATGGGTTTTAAGGTGCCATGGTTAAACTATGCCCAAAATTTGGGTATAGGTACGATAACCACGAGGGACTAAAGTCAGTTTTAAGAAGATTGTTGCGTGTAATGAACCCCTGTAATAAAACGTTGAGGTACGTTTAGTGCAATAACACCATTAGATTCTAATCATTTACAGTAATTCCCAGAAAAAAAAAACAGGTAAGTGTCATGGTTAAGCTACGTCCAAAATTTGGGTATAGGTTAACCATAAGGAAGTGAAGAAATTTTTATGAAGAGTATATTTTGTGTAATGTGACGAGGGAGCAATACGATGTCTTGTTCTTAGCGCAAGAAACACAGTTTTCTATTTCCCGAATCCAAAGCAAAAAATTACGATTTCTCGATTCTCGAAAATTTAAAATACAAAAAATTTTGGCTAGTGTGCTAATAGCAGGGAACTTCAATTAACCCTTTAAGCCCTAAAATGACGAAAATGGATTTTCTCTTTACGTCATCTCTACTTGTTCAAACATTTAAGTGATGGAAATAAAGAAAATTATCACAGAGGAGGAGACGTCTTGACATTTTGACAAATTCTCTTTACTAAACTATAATTAAACACAGCAAAGTAAAAATGACGAGCGAGTTGGTTTTCCCGATATTTCGGACAATCAAGCCGCCCTTCTTCGGGGGGTTGAATGAAAATACAGATAGTCATTACAATATGTAGTAAAACGGTTACAGTAGACATGTGATACAATTGTTTGGAATATAACTTTAAACAAGCCAATGGGGACGAAATAAAATAACCATGAATAAACAAAGAGAAGTGTAAAAAAAAATACGATTAATAGTCATCTTCTCTGTTTATACCATGTGGTTGCATATTTTTGGCCTTATCTATGTAAAATGATTCTCAAGCTCTACGTATGGATTCTCTTTTAGAATTAATGAGTTCGAGTGCAATAAGTTTGATGTCCGTGAGTTTGTGTCCCTTCTGATTAAAGTGCTGCGGTACTGCATCGGTTGTCTTGTTTTGTATGGCTCTACGGTGCTCTCCAAATCTGTCACGTAGTCATTTTTTCTTTGCTATTTTTTCATTATAGTTTATGGATAGACTCAGATGGGATAACCACACACAACTAAACCGAACTCTTTATTGTTTTAAACTCAGTCTGCATTTAATACTCAGCCCGCGTTTTATACCCAGTCCGTAGTCCGCAGTCCGTCAGTCCGCTAGTCCACTCTGTGAGTGCATATTTTATACTGACCGAATTTACAACCGTTTCTGAGAACCACGAATCAGGGGACTATAATTGTTACCGGGTAATACACTAAACTTCTAAACTGAGCTCTTTAATACACGGATCGTTAGATCGTTGAGGTTCCAGCCTGAGTTCTTGAATTGTCTGAATTCGAACAGTGTCTTTCTCCACAGCAAGATCAGTGTCATCGTCACGTCCTTTATCGTCGGCGTCAACAGCATATATAATGTACGTGATCTCCGTTTCCTCAACGTTGACTTGTCTTTTACCCTCAACTGGGAAAATTGTATAATTTTCTTCCATTATAGTAAACGGATCGAATCACGAAATCGACTACCGTCCGCCATTTTGAATCATCCCCTGAGATGTTGCCTAGCAGCTCTGCACATACGTATTCCATGGTTACTTTGCGTGGTTATATGCCCAAATTTTGAATCGCATAATACCTCAATGAGTGACAAATTACACTCACGATCGTGGGGTTGTGACTTGTTTATCTCATCGAGAACTCCAACCATGGAAAAGTCTAAAGCATACAGTTTGGCTAAAGTTTACAATTTTCTGGGTGAAATAATGAAAAACATCTTGTGGGAAGCTTTTAATATGCTTTTACGATTTCATGTATTTGTAACCGACAGCAAAATACACCAGACTCTGAATTTTTACTTGAGAAGTACCAAAACAAAACGCTTGGCCAGGCAAAGGTTGCCCGCGTTTTATCCGGCAAATTCATTGAATCGAGCACCACCTTGCTCCATCACGCAAGGCTTCACAAATGTATTCAAAATACTCACAGGAATTTTTTTTAACGAAAGTTAACTTCGGAAGCAAATTTGTATTTAAAAACTGACTTCTATTCTATTCGAAGAAGTGCCCAAATCAACTGACTACTTCTCTGAGTACTCGGCGATCAGCAACCTCCGGCTCGCCGATCAAAAATTTTCGCTGTGTACATCGTCACAAATAATCTCTTCTTTTTGCCTCGCAGTTGGTTTCTGGGAAGTTCAGTCAATTAAAAGTCAAAATTTATACAGATTACCGATTGTGTCCTTAATGAATATTTCCAGAATTGCTGTAGTTCTGCACAAAACATCTCCGTCTTTCACCTCGATGCCATCTTGGCTCTGAGCCCGTTGCCATAGCAATTTTGTAATTTTACATGGAATTAACGCTGAAATATCGCGCGAAAATATAAAGAGTAATTTGTCCCCCATGATATTATAAACGAATATTTTTTTTCATCTTTTTTCCCTCATCCAGAGTTTCAGATCCGAATGATTTCTCTTCGGTCGCTGCCCAGTGAAAATAACATGTGGGCAGTTATTTCAACGTTTTCATTATGTGGAATACTGTCCACTTCTCGGTTACAACAAATATAACTTTTATTTTCCATTTTTAAAAAAATGTCTAATCTTCCGGGTAAACTTAAATTGTTTTTGTTTAACTTTTTTGTATACGTATGATTAAAGCGGAAACCGTAAAAGCAAAAATAAAACAAAGAAAAAAAAGCGCTTCTGACGATTACATCTCTTGCAATTTTTAACTTCACCAAAAAAATATCACCTGCTTCCTCGTCGCTCATGTTTTGATTTTTTTAGTATATAATTTGCATTCTATGTAAGCCTCTTTGAGTATTTTGTTAAGAGTCCCACATTCACTATTTGTTTACCTTGAACAGTTTATTATCTGTTTAAGGTTCGAAAAAAGGTTTAAGGTTTAAGGTTGCCAAAATCATTTCACAAACCATTTTTAGATGTAACGCAATCAAAATCAGTGTATCCGAGCTTTTTAGAAGTCAAAACGTCCACATTTTGCACGTATTGATTGCTACTCGCAAAAAAACTACGTAAATGTGGTTAGCAAATGAACTCTACTAACAAAATCAAGGGCACCCAACGGTTCGTTTCGGGAATATCTGATCGGAAGGCCTACAATCACCAAAGATTTTCGGATTTAGTTCCAAAAAAATAGATTTCTCAAGTTTGGCGAACTGAACATCACGTCGGACCCTTCGTAACAACAGGACTAATATTAGTTCCTATTGTTTTGGGAGGGACAAATATAGCATTTTTCGGAAATTCGGCGGATAGTATTCTCTTTCCTAAAATTTTCTCGTTTTGCCGCCTTTTTATCATTCTACCCGTTAGAGGCTGCAGTTCAGATAGCCGAAAGTTCGTAATTTTTAAAGTATTTTAACCAGACAACGTTTTCTTTTTAAATTGTTATATTTCATCCTGGTCGCGGCCCTTCGATAGATATAAATAGTCAATTACTTTAGGGTTGTTGAACGACAGCATAAATGAATATATAAATGTAGAGTTAACGTTTTTCCTTATAAAATGGAAGAAAGCTGAAAAAACAGGAATTGCTAAACTGAAACGTTTTCTGGAACGAACGAAAAAGGTTCTCACATGGCCAAAAATTAAAAAGTTCTCATTGAAAAGGCAACCAGTGGGACCGAAATAATTCCTGCTCACAAAAATCATTTCCCTTCGAATACTTTTTTGCATCGGCGAAAATGAGAATTTGCTATAAAACTAAAACGTTTTCACGAACCAACAAAAAAGTTCTCAAAACCTGTAACCAATGAGAAAACAAGGATTAATTCCTGTTCACAAAAGACGTATCCCTTCAGAGAGACAATAAGTGCCATTTTACTTCTAACACTGCTTCTGATTTGCGAGTCGTATCTTCCCGCTCTACTCGTTTCTCCGTCATTTTATCAGTTTAGAACAGTTCTAAATGGCAAACAACATTTCATCGCCTTCTACCGGCGAATATTCTGGTCTAGAAATAGAAGAGTGTAATTACATTAAGGAATCTATTTGGCGGAGAGATTATTTGGCAGAAGACACATGCAAACATTTAATTCGATCGATTTCTTTCCAACAGTTCTGTTAAAAGCGCTTGTTATTTTTGTCGTGGCAACCTGAGACGCCCACTGCGTACCAACTCCAACATACTCCTGGCTTGTCTCGAGGGTGCAGCTTTGTTGACTGGGCTGGTTGCCATGCCGATAGCCTTCGCGGTAGAAATGAAGCGAATCCTTGACACTGGTCCATTCTGTGCTTTGGAAAAGGCACATACTGTAACCACAACGGTTGCTGGTTCTGCATCTGTCAGTTCTGCATCTGCATCATTCTCGTGTTAATTAGTATAAATCGCTACATTGCTATCAAAAATCCCTTGAAGTATCAGGACATTGTCATAAAATAGCGGCTAAAAATTGCTGTACTTTTAACCTTGGCAGTCGTAGTGTGTTAGTTAATTGAAGAAATTGTTTTGGCTGCTATGAACAGTGAAACAGACATTTATTCAATATATTTGAAGGTAAGCGGTATTATAGTAAGTATTTACGGTGTTCTCTGTATCGTTGTTATCACGTTCTGTTACGGCTACATTTTCTCAGAAGCACGCCTGTAGAGCGAAAATTTACCGCAAGAAGAAGTACTGACTTCGTACTGACTTACTTGCCTGCGTTAGTAAATATTTCAGTGACTGCCTCTTCAGACAGGACCATAAAATCTCGTTTTTGTCCGTTTTGCGGAACTGGGTACCAACTTCTCTTTTGTTAGGTTCTCTTTGTAACCCAATTATTTACTGTTGCATGGCTTATGACGGAGCTTCGCAAAGGTGTTCTTGAAATTTTACATTTTAGACAGCCTGAAAACACAGAGATAGGAATGCAAGTAATACAACGACATCGTCCTCAAGTACCGCTGACTGCTTCGGACGCTTTTTCGAGGGCCGTAGTAAAACAAGAACCGGTTTTACTATCCTTCAGATATCTTCAAACCGAAGAAACTATTCCTATCAATAAAGTCGATCAATACCCGTCCGGCTATGCTCGCGCTTGCACGAAGTGAAACTCGGAGAAGATACAAGAGTGCAACACGCTGGAGTGCCGTAAGGCTTTTTTACGTGAGTGATAAACCTGTTTATCAAGATTAAATATATATTACGGAAATGCCGAGCCAAGCCCATGTATATAAGCTGCAGGCCACGTGTAACCTCATCATTGCGATTCTAGCGAGCTAGCGCGTGTAACACAATTGTACAATTTTTTTTGTGACTATATAAAGCTACAAGGAGACTGGAAGTCAAATGCATATGAACGTTATTTAGACCATTCACTGCGCTACAAACTAGAAACTGTTAAACAGATGTGTGAAGGTATCACTCACTAACTCCCCTATTCTCTCATTTAATGAGTGAGTAGAGTGCGAGTTTCGAGAATGGCTGATAAGTTTTTCCTAGAGTTGAATTAAATTGAATTGAATCTCGTCAGGATAAGGAGATATTTAATCTATGTAATTTGTTATAACTTTCTCACTGGCACGAGTACCTTGACGAGGTTTCCTATTTTAGAACTATTTATCGGGGGCAGTACTGAAAAACGCTTTCATTCGACAGCTAGCGGTGCTGAAGGAAGGATTTTGAAAATGGCGTCCTTTTCCAATGAGTTTTCCAATTAGGAGAACAGAGTTATTGGTCAAGATTTTTCTTTGCTTGCTTAATCGGCTTGATTTGTTTTCTTCTGGAATTTAGTTGAGGAATTTTCGTTTGAGTGAGAACAGGGAGAAATTACTCAAGTGCGAATATCCTAGTAACGAGTTTTTAACCCTTTAACCCTAACCTGCAGTGACGAAAATGTGTATTTCAGCTGTTGACGGTGGCTACACTGATTGGTCGGAGCCCTCTGAGTACAATGTGCCGTGTGGAGGAGGGACACAGACACTAACAAGGACGTGTACCAATCCCCCGCAATCCAAGGGTGGAAAGGACTGCAGTGGACTGGAGCCAGCTGAGAAGACACAAGAGTGTAACACACAAGAATGCCGTAAGATTTATATCGCATTACGCACCATCAATTAAAAAATGATTTATGACACTCTCAACCACAGGAAAAGATCTGATTACCAAGAAAACAGAAGAAAAGTACATTTTTCTATGATTTATCGTTTATTTTTCGTTTCCTTGCAGTTTGAAAAAGCTTGTTTTCCAAATAAGGTACTGATAGTATATAGTGTCTTATACCTTGGGTAGGAAACCAATCAGATTGCTCAGTAGAAACTGCAATGTCCTTTGATTAGTAGCGGAGCTCGCGGAGCACCATGGGTAAGCAAATTTGGTAACCCGTTGATCCGAAAAATTTGGGTTCTGACGTCAGCGTACGTCCGCTCGCCCGTACAAACTCTGGGGGAGGGTGAGGGGAGTCCCAAGACAACCCGACCGGGGGAGGCGGAATGCAATCTTTTCTTGTAGCTGATGTAAACAATATGGCGGCTGGTCCCTCGTACGCGCGATTATCAATACGATAATTGTAATACATTCTTGGAATGAAGACTTGTAACAGTTCATCATGAAAAGGAAAAGGATTGCATCAATCTCGATGGCGCATATAGAAGACATTGGAGAGCTTGAAGGCAAGAAATCCTTGTTCGAGGACATACTTGCTTTTTTCAAAGCTAAGGAGATCTGGAAAGAACCCGGCGACTTACACTTAGATTTTCAAGTCCTTCTTTCAGTTCAGTGGTAAAGTAAATTACAGATTTGATTGTAGGATTACATGTCTAGTAAATTACGGTAATTTTCTTGAAGTGTTTTAGAAACTTGTTTAGAATAGCTGTGAAATTACCTTGTAGTTCCCGTTGTGCCGGCTTGCGAGTAACTTCAGTCGAGGGGAAAAATTGAATGCAGTTTGCTTTCCTAGGCAAACAAGTGCCTCGTATGTGAATGACATTTCATGTTTTTGAAGGTTTCTTGTCCCTTTTCCTGTGTTTATTCATTAAAGGAATTTTCATTAGTGAGCAATCTGATATTAGGCTTAACTTAAGGCTTCCCTTTTGAACTTTAGCGCGTAATTTTCAATATTTTTTTAGAGCAATTCTAGTGTATTTTATTCGAAAAGTGGAAATAGTGACTATTCTAGACTGAGTCTGTGTTGTTTTTTCAATGTAGGTTGTTTTTCTTCGGCAACGCATATTGGGTTGTTTTGACTAATTCGTAATTTAGTATTCGACGCCTGAAGAGTCACTCTGTCGTCATTTTTAAGTTTGTAGTCTTAGTGAAAAGCTCCTTATGTTTTTTGTTCAGCTGTGGAATATTTTATCTTCCTTATATTGATATTAGTTCGCAGTTGCTATAGCAACTGAGAACTATTGGGGCTGTCCTGGCGGCGTGTGGAGTTGTGTTAACTCTTTGGCGACAAGCCCACAAAGCCATTCAAAGTAGAATCCTTCGAAGTGTATAAATAGGCACGTTTTGACGGGCTCTTAACCACGTTTTGCGCTGTCTCTGTGGATGAAGAATTAATCGGATTGTTTGGATCCTCGAAAATACCGTAGATTGTGATTTGCAAAGACAGCTCACAGGAAGGAATTGGAAGGAAATGTTTACTCAGGTGCGTGTTAGGACTCGTTGGTCTTCAGTTTAGGTTGGCGTTCGCCAGCGGGTTAGGAACAGCTGGACGAGGAAAGAAATTGGTTGTTAAGTTTAGTTGCTGTCGAAAAGATTGCAAAGAAGTCTTTGTGTGTTGATGTTTCTGATCTACAAGTGCATACATTTCTTTATGCATCAGTTGACTGGGGGAGATAATTGGTCATAATTAATAAATAAAGTCCACGAAAGGCGATTGTGTACGTTTTCATTTGGCACGGTACGAGTTTAAGTTATAAACTATCAAAAATCATCCACATCTTACAGATGTTCAAGGCTTTATTTACAGCTTTAAGTTTGAGTTTTATGCGCTTTACTTTGAGCTTATATATCTGTTCCCTACGCGCATTTAATTAAATATTCCATGCATCATTGCCAGAAGAGTCCTGACTCTTTCCCGTTATTGAGCTCTCCAGAATCGGCCGTTATTGAAGTGTTTTTGGTTTCTGTACTTCATGTCAGTTTAATTTCGTAGTTCCCACAGTTGAATGTATTCGTGGTTATGACATTGATCTGACGATTTAACTCGCTTTTCTGAACTTCCCAAAAGATTTTTGTTCATTGATGATCACCAGAAGGATTCTTGAAATCCTTCTCATTTAGCTGCAAAAATGTTTTGTGTTTTCTTTCGCTTAGCCTTTTAGAACGAATAGCTATTTAAATTTGATTTTAATAATTCAATTAGTAGAATGTTTACTAGGTGCAATGTTGGCATGATTTCTGACACGAAAGTATAATTCTAAATTGTCAATCTCAAGTTTTTAAATAAACTCAAACAACTTAAAATATATACACGTACGCAAAAACTAGCCCAACGTCTGTTTCTCTTTAATTAGGTAAGTATTCTTAATTCTACATTCATTCTATCATTACGAAAAAAAAAAACACGATTTCCCAGACTTATGATAGCATATTGCTTTTCAAATGCAAGACTATTTTTTCTAAACCCGTCAATCGAGGTCTCCCCGTTATTCTTTAATTTTGAGCTGCTTGTTGCATGATAGAGCGGCGTCACCAGTAAATGGGTAACCACATCTGCTCCTGATAACCCACTGATATACACTGAACAACAAAGACAGCGGAGGCAAAATAGTAGTAACATCTAAAAAACAACTGCGAACTATCCGAACGGATCCGCTCGTATTGTTATATATTAGTTCCATCATTTCAGTGAAGTGAATGACATTTCTGTCCCAATTTAGCGACTAAACATAGAATCGCCGTTTCACTGAGTGAGTTCAGTGTGGCATGCTTTCGTGTTCGTTTTGTTTTTCACCGCTAAGCCAATTCAGTGCGTCTTTAGTTACAGATCGAAATGAAATCTTTATTTAAGTAACTATAAGCAAAGCATTTCTCGGTTTAAGTCTATTTTGTCTAAAATTAGACTCTAAAAGCTTCCTAAAATTAGTTCAGGGTGTGTTCTTGAAAGCGCCTGACTAATACTTCGCGGCTGAAAAACTTGTGCCATTTTCTCTTGATAATTATACGTGTGCTTGAAGGTTTCCGAAAACATTTTTTGGGTACTTTTTGTTAGAAAACAGTTTGATGCCGGGCAAATATTATTTATTTTAGCAAGATAGATTTCGAGAAATGTCCCATGGTTAACAGAACTAAACAGCCAGAGGGATGTATTGGAATCAGTGTGAAATGTGTATATGTATGGAAAAGTCTGTCGAGTCGCTACCGGGAGCAACTTAAGTGGGTTTTTTTTTTAGCAATTGTAGTTTTACAAGTACTCTCCTTGAACTTAGTAAGCTAGCTTTCGAAAGAATGATTCAAGAAGAGCTGTCGGTGAAAGTTGTGCTGAAGTCTTCTCTTTGAAGAAAAATAAGCCAACCCAGTTTCGTCAGCGGTCCGCATGTTTTCCCTTGCTATTTTTCACCTCTTGGGGAATAACTGCACAACTAAAATTTACTGTATTTTACGGGCCAATAAGCATGAAAGACAGATGTGGAGCTCTCTGCTTTTAGGCTTGGCTAAATCTATATATTGTGTCACAGTGTTGTTTATAGCACTCTTTAAAGGTCGAAAAAATGACATCGGGTGAACAATTTATTTTGAAGAGTACGGACTAATTGAATATGGGATCGCACATGAGTAATGTCATTTTGTTGAACTTGGTCCTGAACCGTATAATTCTTCACACGTCAATTTTTCTTTTCCTTTAGCTCAGCAGGGCTCGACATTGGACTCGTTCTCGACAACTCAAAAACTGTTAAGATACCCAACCTGGAGCTTGTTATCAAGTTCTTGGGAAATCTCAGTGGTTGACAAATTCAACCCTGCTCCGGACGCAGACCACTTTGGATTCATTACCTTTCACAACAAGGCCAACGTGCTGTTCACCTTTGCGGATTCAGAATACCATGACAAGGATACCCTGTTACAGAAAATCGCCAGAGAACCATTAAAACTTCAACTTCAAACGCGCACCGATCTGGCTCTGATAAAGCAAGGGACAAACTGTTCACCGGGAGAGGAGGGGACAGGCCAGATAAACCAAATGTTTGGTTTTCCTTACAGACGGCAAGCCAACTCATCCCAAAAAGTCGTTTGATTTTAAGGCCTTTGCTAAAGATATAGCCAAGGATTTCAAGGTAAGAGTTTTAGATTACTAGGCTCATTCATTCATTCATTCATTCATTCATTCATTCATTCATTCATTCATTCATTCATTCATTCATTCATTCATTCATTCGGTTCATTCATTCATTTATTCATTCATTCATTCATTCATTCGTTCGTTCGTTCGTTCGTTCGTTCGTTCGATCGTTCGTTCATTCATTCATCCATTCATTCCGTTTATTCATCCTTTCATTCGTTCGTTCTTTCGTTTTCCTTTGTTAGTACAAGTTCGTTAGTTTGTTCCTTCTTTCGTACGCTCTCTCACCAATTCATTCATTCATTTATCCAAACATCCCTTCCTTCCTTCCTTCCTTCCTTCGTTCACTCACTCACTCACCAGTGAACTCAATTAATCGTATACTTACACATTCACCCATACATTCATCCACCCACCCGTCTGTCCGTCTTTTCGTCCACTCATCTAGCAAACCAACAAGCGAGCTAGCTGACAGGCAGGAAAGTCGGACGGGCAGAAGGACGAATGGATGGAAAGTGAACCATTGTATGCAGATTATATTTCAGCTTTGTTTCAGTCATAAACAGGAAACAGGCGTTTCAACTGTAGGTATGGGTTCAGGATTGAAGCATGATGTACTTCAGTTGATGGCAAGCCGTGGTAACCCTGTGGTTCAGGTGAAGGACTTCAGCAAACTGCAAGGAATGCTTGACAGGTTATCTGCCTGTTCTGGTTCGTTAACAAGAAAAGTGATAATTTCCCCCCTTAGCAACTTTTTCCTTTTTTGTTTGTTTGTTTGTTTATTTTTGTTTTTTTTTTTGTTTGTTTGTTTTTTGGCTGGATGCACTTAGAGAGTTCATAGTACAAAGCTAAATTTTGGCGTGCTCCCATTGGTCGAAATCGATAACGTCTCTCCTTAGCGGGCGCCTATCAGCGCATAGTAGTGCCCGTTTTTGGCAATTTTCGTTCAAAATTTAGCGTTGTACAGTAAACACAATAGAGTTCTTCTATGTGAGGCCCTATGTGTGATAGGTTCCCTCGAAAATTTGATCTTCAAACTTCATATAAGCCCTCCAACTAATATTTGTTGTGAATAACAAATTTTCCCGGGCAGCCTATCACACGATAGTGCCTTCAACAGAAGAACTCTATTGTTTAAATGGGGAAGGGGAGGAGACGTAGCTCTTTATTCTCTCGTGGTTAAAGTGGTTTTCAATCCAGTGGATTGAACCAGCCAGCCAGGCATGAAGCAGCAGTGAGCGTTACTTCCATTCCTGGATGGTATTCACCCAGGGGAAGTGGGGGGGGGGGGGGAACTCTGTGCATCAGTTGGTTGGAGATGTGCCGCTGGGACTCTGAAACTCTCACCCTACACTAGACCAAGTTCAACTACAATACAATACAATACTTAATCGACACTCCCCTGGTGGGGCTTTTCAGTGGCAATACTCTAAACATATTAAAAACATTTTATAATCAAAAATACTTAAAATGCAAATTAAAATACAATACTACAGTAGAATTGTTGAAAATATATGATTATGGACCACTGCATTTTGCAACGCCATATTAGATTAGACACTTTTAAAAGACCCTTTTCTTGTCACATACTCGCCGTATGTCAATTCCTATTCTGGACTAAATTCTCCACATCACTGGTCAATTTCCCAATAAACGACACCCTACTGTAGATCAAACTCTCTGATTTCTATACCCTTTCTCAGCCTAAACTTCTTGAAAAAGCCCTACTCTTCACAGCGGCACTTACCCATATAGCTCATTTATGGAAGTATCTCCCCCGGGTAGATGCACTGCAGTCCATCGTAGAGTGCACGTCTTGGACACACATGGAATAAAATTTCTTTCTGATTACTGAAATGACATTTCAGGCACGTCAGAACTTGGCAGGTAATGTTATTTGATTTCGTTTTCCAAAGTTTCTTCAAAGTGCAAATGTAGGAGAGTATCGTCATCATCATCATCATCATCATCATCATCATCATCATCATCCTCATCATCATCACCATCATCATAGATCAAAGGTACGACGACGAAGTGCATTCCTGGCACTTTTATACGGGAATGTTCCCCTCCCCAGTCCCTTCCCATTTGAACCATAGCATTTTATAAGCATGCACGTGTTAAAGAATAAGTTAATCTTTAACATTACACGCACAAGACAATATTAAATATCGTTTAAATCTTGCAGATTGAGAGGCTGAAAAGTAAGTTTCCATAGTGGTGTTGACAATGCTGGAAGCAATGGGAAAATGGCTGGGGTTTATAAGGGGTTAACAGGGAATAACGGAATAATTCCTGCTTCACTTTGGTTCTACGTAATTGAGTTCGTAGAAGCACGATAAAGAATATCAAAAGGGAATGCGTGTACTAGCTAGCTCCTTGTTTGTGAGGTAATTTGTTTTCAAAAAGCGTCAGGAAACAAAAACAAAGGTGAATCACTAGTATACCTATCCCCCATGTGAACTACCTTGCATTCCCTCTCTTGTTTTACTTTATATGCGCTCGTACGCGTTCGAACGAAAGAAAAAACGCGACTGTGGATTATTTAGATATATTCGGATCCCTGTTAAAAATAATTTGGAGCGATATCTTGTATTTGATGAAGATTGGCAAGGGCATCCGATGGTAACGCGTCCAGGAGCCCATTACTCCGTTCAGCCTTCACTGCAAGCTCAGAATCTCGAGTCATCTGGTGTTCTAATGACCCTAGTACCCAAGCATTCTCTCTCTCTTTTCTTTTTTTTGAAGCGGCGCCTCCTAGTCCGCCAGAAGCCTCGGGCGGGAGACGTCCCAGCGCGAAGGTAGAATCCAGGCCCTGGATTTACGAAGCCATCCTAAGCTATGTCTCAAGTATTGTCGCGTAACAGTAGGCTACTGTCACGAAACGATGCTTACTTAGGAAGCTTATGTAAGGGACGGACCATTACTAAAGTTACGGTAGTGGGGCGGGGGGAGGGCGGGCGAATACAAAAAAAAATTCATGCAAGGGAAAATGGAGAGAAAACTGATTCATGGACAGCGAGTAGCTCAGAAAAAAGTTCTTGCATACGGAAAAAAATATTCCTGTAAGAGAAATCAGTTAACGAAAAAACAAAATGCAGCTCGAAACTTCCCCGCCACCGCAACCCCCCCCCCCCCCCCTTCTCCTCCATAACTTTTTTGATGGTCCGTCCCCAAATCCTGGGAAAAGTCTAAACGAGCCGGGAAGGCAGGTCACTTTTGAGTCGGGGCATGGAACACAGATTGCGACAATTGAAATGAAAGCCGTTTTTTCTTTCTTTCATAAAGTGCAACTATTCAAATGAAAGGTATTGAGGAATACTTTTAGGTGGTAATCCTTATTACACTGCATAAAATGGTTCTAACTTTTGAGTCTCTGAATCAATTCATCGTGGGGCCATCCAAATGAAAGCCACCGAGCAGTACTCTCCTGTGGTGCTGACGTTTAGAACACTGTAGAAGGCGCTTCTTACCTTTGAGGCTATGGATGAACATTTTTGAGAAAGTTATCACGCAATACTTTTGGGTGATTGTTTTTTCAATGCCAATCGAGGTTTGTATTGTTTTTTATACACTCCCCGTCAAGAAACGGTTTGAAGCTCTATTTTGTGTTTGCTGACGATTGGTAACAGGATCCAATAGCAATGACTGTAACGACATGGTTGCGAAAAACCTTCAAACGGGCAGACACGAAAATGATTTTAAAAAGACCCAAGCCAGTATCTCTAGTTTTAGTTCCTTCATTTTGTAAGTCAGACATCTAATCAACAACATCCTTGCACGAGAAAAGTAAACGCTCATTTATACAAACATCTTTATTAAAAATATATTAATCTAGGAAAATTTAAAAGTCATCAGCAAAACTGCCTGACAATAGATACTCTTGGTTACATGTAAAGCACCATTTACAAATTATGTACAATATTTACAATAAATAATTTGAAATCGTTTAAAGCCGTGTACAAATGTTGCCACTTGGAAGCTAGACTTGAACACAACAGTACAACTAATGACGTACACGGCCTCATCAATGGTTCACGCCTGATGATCAGTAATGAATTATTGATAATCACCAACAATCACTAATGGCTTTATCTAATGGTTTTACCACGACCACCCAAGCAATCATTGACGGTCACCAGTAATTCATCAATAATCACCAATGGTTCATCAACGACCATCAGTAAAGCCCCGGCTAAACGATCGAACATTTTCGCCCAACATCGTGTTAGAAGAGCATGTTTTACTGTTTAGCCGCCTCTCTCAACTTCACATTTGAATGGTTTTCCATTGTTCAATGTTTGGTCAAACATTGTTTGCCCGTTTATCCACCGAATCTTTCGTGTGACAAACACGATGTTGGACGAAAATGTTTGATCATTTAGCCGGGGCTTAATAGACCAGTGAAGGATAATGATTCACAAGTCATCACTATAAATGCATTGACGTTCATCAGTAATTTATCAGTGATCACCAACAACTCATCAACGAAAGCCAGTCAATGACCACTAATGACGCGAATGAAAAACGCAACACAACCCAGTGACACAATAACGTACCTTAACTCTGTAGAACAAGAACGTTCGACTAACGAGGCAGAACATTTCAGAAAGTAGACAACACTTACAGGCTTTAAACTGGAGATCTTAAAACTTAAGCAGCCCACTTTCTAGGATGTCTTAAGGTTAACTACAGTATATAATGACCCTCCAGCTGCTTGCTAAGAAAGCTCCATATAACATGAATCATACACGATTTGATTCAAATAATAAGCCCACTGAATCGCAGGGAATGTTATTTGGCTTTCACCTTTGTGTGGTTGTCGTAACGAAGCCATTTCAACTTTTTGTCAGTGACGCTACTGCTCGTTCTTGATGACGTCACAACACGTTTCCTTCTGTCGTCATTCGACTTCCTTATTTGTCGCACACTCGCGCGCATTTTAGATGGTCACGCTTGTTGTGTCATGTAAAGCCCGGTTATTCCTCTGCTTTCATCTTCCCAGCGTGACACTGAGCGTGACACAGTCACGCAGGATAGACCCTTCTGCACCAAGGCGCTACAAAACCACTGAAGGCGCATCAGTCACAGGAGAAGGGGGAGGGGGGTAGGGATCCGGATGAAAGCTCCGTTCAGTCATTACAGGAGAAGGCGGGGGCCCCTCCTGGTCCGAAAAGTGCGTCGCTTCCGACAAATAGTTCGTATTAGGGGTCGGAGGTGGAGCGAACAGATCCGATTCGTACGCCGCCTCCGTGCACGAAGATTGTCTGCACCGCTGATACCGACATCGGTGCGGTCTCCGACAGCGATGCCGGCTACCCACGGACTCCAGGTCTGTTGAGGCGGGCGTGGGCGGCGGAGGCATTCTGGAACGATAACATCTGTGTGACGTACAGGATGACGGTGAAATCAGAGACTCGCAATAAGGCCGTGACCGCGACGTATATTGGGATCGTTCTGTGACGGGTGACGGCGGGGGATTTAGTGGCTCATGAAAGTACGCAGTTACAACCGTGGATGCCGTGGATGAGCACGACGCGCCAGTCAAATTGTTCCGATCGTACGCCGTTTGCGACGTGCTTGAACGGTTGCTTAAGCTTGGTGCAGTCCCGTTTGGTTTTGACCGCTTGTTCGATGAGCCCGCTGATCCAGGGCCTTTGCGCAGCGGCGCAGTTACGAAGATGTCGTGATGGGACGATGAGGATGACGAAGATGCAGTCGAGTGGGGTCTGGGATGGAGCACTGGAGTGACCACCAATCCTATTTCGTGTGCAACGTCACAGTCTGGACCGTGCTTGAATCTGCGGCACATTAGGACAGCGACTGTGAGAAAGACGAGGCAAACAATGATTGATGCGACGATCACACCAACCATTTTGCCGCTGAGGTTTGAATGGTGGAAAGCAGTGACTTCTGGGACTGTTGAATTACCTTCAGAAAACAGGAAAAAAATCAGTTTAGTGACAAAACAGGGAAAATCTCAGCCAATAAACTATCAGACATTTCCCAGAGATTAAACCTTTAAGCCCTAACAGTGGAGAAAATGAAATTTCTTGTTACATTATCACTACTTGTTCAGACATTCAAGTGACGAGAATAAAGGAAGTGGTCACTAAGGATGGGATGTCTTGATATTTAGACAAATTCTCCTTAGTTACTAGTTCCATAAGAATTGCATGGAGAAGTATTGATAGTGTAAAGAGAAATTTCATTTTCGTCACTGTTTGGGTTTAAAGGGTTAATAAGCCAATAATTACTCTCGTGATTGTTGAATATGAGGTCATTATCACCAACTCGTATCTCAGGCGTGCTCGTACAATGATTGTTAAGCCCCTACAGTGACAAGCATCTAATTTCTCCTTACAGTATTACTACTTGGTGAAACATACAGTTCAAAACAATAAGGAAAATGATCACCGTAAACGAAATGTCTTGATGTAAGATCAAATTCTCTCAACTAATACCATATTACATGAATGGAGAACAGCGAGGAGAGCATGCATGTTGATATTGGGACTTGAAGGGTCAAATAGCAGCACAATGCTGAGCCGCGTTCAAACGTACCTTTGGGCGTGCCACAGCCTATCTCGTCATTATTGTCGGCACAGTCTGTTCCACCATCGCACACCCACTCTTTTGAAATGCACTTATACACGATATGATTTTCACGGCATGCGAACTTGTCCTCAGGGCATTTCAATGCTAGACGAGAACAACAAAAAACAAACATGTTATGATGGATATCGTATTCCTGACAATTGCGAGAACTAAAGGTATGTTAGTGACTTCATACGAGGCTCACGAATACATGTAGTTGAGGTATTGCACCCTATCAACGTCGCATCGTTCGGCATTAGCATTGCTCTTGAGGTCGCTAAAAACTGCTCCTCTAGCTAAAAGGTCTACGTTCATCTGTCCCCAGTGAAACTATGTTGTCCTCGAAACGGAAAATTGGCAAACAATAAGCAGAACAATTTACTCAGACTAATCAAAACTGAACTAGTGAGAAAACTAAGTAAAAAGTGGAGGACCACTGTAAACTGTGTGCAAAACGCCTTGTACAGGCCAAGAGCCGTTTTCTAACAACTAAAACACACATTTTCCATTATCTAGCAACAATGGCAATTCGAGCAACTCCTCTTATCTCACAATTTCGATCGAGCGAGAAGGCGTCCCCTCCTACCCTACCCGGCACCGCCCGTTACGTCACGGCAAGCTGCATTTATTTCTCGCGCAAGAGAGAAAAGAAAGTGATCCTAGTACATAAGCACTACGAACACGTTGACTTACAGCAATTTTCTTCCGTCTCGTCCGACTCGTCCCCGCAGTCTGGTTCACCGTCGCAGAGTTTCGTCACACTTATACACTGGCTTCCACCTGTACAACTGAATTCTTCTTCTCTGCAAGTTGCTATCGAAAACAAAAACAAAAAAACAAGCGGATCAGAACTGGTTTGGTAAATGGGTCCTTCACCCACATAATTATAAACCTGTCCCCCGTAAATTAAAGGGTCTTCGTCATGGGGATCCTCTGTTTTGTGTGAAAAAATGTGCTGAAATCCAGATTTACCCTTCAAGCCCCAAGAGTGACAAGCACCTTATTTCTCCTTACAATATAACCAGTTGATCAAATATACAGGTCGTGAGAATAAAGGAAGTGATCACCAGACATGAAATGTGTTGATGTTTAACCAAATTCTCCCAACTAGTAACATAAGAAATATACGGAGGACAGTGAGGAGAATATGCATGTGGATAATGGGGATTAAAGGGTTTACTAGTTTTTCTCGTACGCGAAATGCTCCTAGAACATCAAGAGAAAAGATATCGAGGGGAGAACAAACCATAATCAGTTTCTGCCGATTTTTCCAAGCAACAAGGGAGAAACTTCAAAACATTAGCCTACTTTTTATAAGATGCAATCCATTTCCATCCTAGTAATCCGCCGCCAAACGAGTTTAATTATTGTTTCAGCAACGTAGAAGAGTAGTATGAAACAAAACTGAACCAGTATGTTTGGGTCTCCTTTAATTGCAGGGTCTTTTAGCTTTTTTAATGTAATCGTAAAAAACGGTGACAGGGCCCGTTCAGCATAACATGAAGTGTACAACAAAATCCACTTGATACACCCTATCTTTCATCCCCAGTAAAACCCCACGTACGATCACGACACTGACACGACCACCTCGATTTTACGTGGGAAAAAGTAGGGGTTTTTTGGCTTTGTTATCTGGAACATTTACAGGAAACAGATGTCGAGCAAAATCCACGGAAAAGGGATGTTAGCTCGAGGAAACGAAATAGCATGTGAACACTGGAAACAAATGATCATTCCTGTCATATGTAATGAAACCCGGTCCAGGGAACGCAGAAAATGGCATCTGTAGAAAGTCCAATTTCAAAATTTTCCTGGAGGGGCATGCCCCCCCCCGACCCCCCAGAAATTCCTGCCTTTGGCATTCATGTTTGCGCCTTTGGCGCTCACGTCTGCTTGTTTTACCTATAAATCAGATACTTTTAACAAAAATGTTACCGAAAACCCTGTATATCAATAAAATATTTCTGTATTAAAAATGAATTCTTTTCTCAGCACGCTGCCTAGTATCTAAGTGGTCATTTTAATATAGTAACCACTACAGCTGTAATTGTGAATTATTGTGACAATGTATAATAAACAGGCAGTATTATTATGTGTGCATATTTAACTTGAATAATTAATTAAAAGAAGATATGGACAAAAAACACGATGAAGTGACGTTGTCACCTGGGGGGTGAGTCGTGTTATTTTCAGCCAATACTTTACGGTGGGTCAGCAGAATTTATTCCCACGTAAGGTGGTGGGTTATGCATTTTTGGGCCACCACTTCTCCAAATACTCTAGCCCATCCTCCCTATACTTATTGACCGGTCCCTAACAGCTACACTGAAGATCGTAAAGAAATGCTAAAAAATGGACTTACTGCAGTTATCTTCGTCGGAGCCATCGCTACAGTCTTTCGAGCGATCACAAACCCATTTGTCGGTTATGCAAGCCCCACTAGAACAGGCAAACTGGTCTGGCTTGCACGTCTTGGGAGCTGTGGAAAGAGTCATCATAATTGCATCAACTATTCTCGCTGAGAGGTGCAAAGCACAAATCTGATGAATTTAGTCAACTATCAGTACAAAACACAGACTATACTATTTGGCATATGAAATATTCACAACTACCCTGTACAGCACGATAAACCGTGCTAAACGAAGCAAAAAGACAAAAATAGTAACCAACCGCCACAAGTAGTATTGTCTTCACTAAGGATCATATCCATGGGACAAGAGCACTGAGCGTTGCCTCGTACCCCAACTAAACACATGTGCGAACAACGGTTCTTGGTACAGGGATGATGAGCTGAAAAATCAACAAAATATAATATAATACCGGACTTAAAGACACAACTAAGATAAACTACAGTTTCTACTCTAAAGCAGAATAAAACAGCGAGGCACAAGGGCCAGGAAGGAAAAGACAAGGGGACGGGGACCCGGATAGAAATCGTAGACTGCAAAACAGGCGATAATTTTGCGTGAGTTGTTCCACAGTGTGAACCCGCGAGGACTGCGGTCCGCGGTCTGCAGACTACAGAGAGCGCGAATGTAGAGAGTGAGACTGGGAAGTGAGGCTCGCGCGTCAACGCAAGGCGGATACTCCCACAAGCATTTGCATGTTTGGGAATTCGAAAATCACCCCCCTCCCCCCCGCGAATTTAAGAGAAAAAAGCAACTGTTCTCCATTCTGCGAAATGACAGGAAGCAAAAACTCGGGTTTTTCACACAGAGAAAGGAGCTTCCAAGCAAAAGCAAGACCCTAGGTCAAAAAGTATGTGAAACGGGAATTTAAAATCCCTATGTTCTCACTACGATCCCGATGCAAAGTCTACACGGCTAATTAAAAGCAGATTATACAAATTATCAACTCAAGCTCTATGGAAAGAAAAGATGAATTCGCAAGTTGCCAGTAGGGAGTAGTAGTCTCAAATCCCAGAAGTGACGCTATACGTGGGTTGAGCCAATATTTTATATACCGGTACTTATACATATCTATACATATATACTTATTCATTTAACCCTTTCACTCCCAGAGTCAGTTTTGGAGACATTTAAATTAAGGTGGTTCTAACTTAAATCCCATGGTGTGACCATTGAAATGAAACCTCTTCAGCAGTACTTTCACATGGACCTATTCATATTTAAGTATATTTTACAAAATGAAATTTGGAATTTTTCTTGAATTTTGATTTTCGACACTCTTGGGAGTTTAATGTCCGATTGTCATATTACACAGTTATACTTCAAAAATTACACAGCGATACTTCGAAGTCCTTCATGTCCGAAAAACTGTCAAATCTATATGAATACATAATGTGCATAACATAATGTTCCCGCCACTCGAAAGTCCCGGATATGTATCCAGGCCCTCGCATGCAGTCATGCCATTGCTGGCGTAGGGAGTGAAAGAGTTAAAACGTGGATAGTAATAGAGCAATGTCCTTACTTGTTTTCTTCACTGTATCAACGACTATCATGTCAGACAAGTCATCGATGGCTGCTTGTACGGTGCTCCCAAGAATTTCTCCCTCCTTCTTGATTTTCAGGACGTTACGAGTCTGTCGATCAATCCAGTAGACATAGTTCCCATACACCACTAAACCAACAGGTTGTAGTACGTTCATCTCGAGCAGCGTAGCACGGTTTTTTCCTGCCAAAAAACAATTCATTATTTTGTTGCTAATCCAACAGAAACACAGGTCTACATGTGCAGCAAAAACAACAATTTATTTGCACCACATATTCACAACGATAAACGTCTTTGCTCGCTATTTCAGGGCAAGAAAACAGCTTTCTGGAAGTGTTGGAATCCTCCATGTATTTGACGAAGACCACAAAATGCCAGGCATAGTTAGACTAACATGGGATTTGATTTCCTGTGTAGTAAAGTGTAAACAACCACATGATCTCATAACAGAGACTGGGAGTGCACTCAGTTGATGTAGACTTTCTATTTTCTTGTTTTTCTACGCGAAATGAAAATCACTTTTTGTTGCATTTTGTAACTTAAACAATGCTAAAAAAAAAATAATGCTGCAAAAGTTGAACTCAGGCCACACCACCGACACCAGCTTCTGGTTTTCCTAAATTCTTAGCATAGAGCGGTTATCAAATGAGTGCCGTAAACCCAAAACCAAAGTGAATACTTTAACCAATCAACAAAGACACAAACAACAATTTACCAATCACAACTCAAAGTTTAAGTCACTATTGGTTTTGGTTTAACGTCTGATTGGTTGAGAAAGTGGTGCAATCTTTTTAACCAATCATAGAACGTAGTAAAGTAAAACCAAAGCAAACACAACATTGCTGTCGACACTCAATTAAAAACTGCTCTATGAGCTGTATTCCTAGCCCCAGCAAAAAGCTAATTTTTCTTGCATGGTGTAAGGTGTCATGAAGTGTCTACCTATTTTTGTCACTACATGAACTGGGTGCAGAATAGTTCACATACATGTAGTCTACAGTGAATACTAAGTAGCGCTCCAGCTAGAACAGTAAACGAGAACAGCTCTGGAAAGCAAAGAATTCAATTTCTGGTCAAGGTTAATTAGCTTCTATAATTAATGGAATTCAGATTGAAATTTACCTTCTTTATAAGAAGAAAACCTAGCTGAGATGCTCAAAGTGGGTGGGCAAAATCATTTTTATAGCCTGTCAATTTCCCCAGAGACCTACCCTTAAAGGGGCTATGTCACGCTATTTTATTATCTTTTCAAAAAGCTAAAAAGTGTCTTGGCATCAATTGAATTCCAAAAATAATAGTGTAGCTTCGTTACTTAAGACTATCTTACGGCACTGAAACTGTTTCCTGTCGTCTGTTGCTACTGGTGGCAAGGATGGAAATCTATTGAAACTTGAAAAAATTGGTGCTTTGTTCTAAAAAATCACCAAAACATTTTTATGGTTAGCTTTCCCTGATAAACTTCATTTGATATCTTCCTCGCAGTTTTACAGCAGCATTTTTGCGTATGAATAAAGGCACTAGGTTATGATTTAAGCACAGAATTGACCTAAAAATAATAGCAAAATCCCGGTCACATAACCCCTTTAATGAAACCCCTGGTGAAAACACCATAGCATGATGTAAAGAAAATAAGCATCCTCACCTGTGAGATCAGCATACTCAATTTTCTTCAAATTAATGTCTGTCCAGTAGAGTTTACTGCCTTGTTTATCCAATGCCAAGTCCCCAGGGTGATCCGCACTGAACAGCATTAGCCTGTCTCCCCCACCCATCGTCGCCTGCACAATAGACTTCTTCACAGGACTCTCATTAGTGAAGAACATTTGCCTGACAAGCAATACAAAATCATAAATACAAATGGATATTACATAAATACAAATTGCTCTTTGATAAGGTTTGGGGAATAAATATTGTATATATGACATAATAAATTACTATTATTTAGTTTTTCCTTTGTTTGTTATTGTTCCTGAAAAGCCCCATTGTAGAGGGCCTCTCAAGGTTGATTTCTACTGCCGTGCAGCTTTTACATTCCCATGTATGCATGCAGACATAAATTTCAGGGGCTTTAAATGAGTAAATAAAATTAGACAATATGCGAAGAGCTTACGTACAGATGCAAAAGTAAAAAGTTGAGCCCTACAATTCTACATTTAAAGCCTGTTAATTTTCCAACTCTAAGCACCCTTATTGCATGTAAATGTACAGTGCAAGTACAACTGTATGGAAAATCTATAAGATGCTGGAAATACATGAACACATAAATAATTGAATGAGAGACAGGTCGTGGGCTCTCAGAAAACTTGAAGGGTGGTGACAATCTCCCCCCCCCCCACCTAAAAAAATTAATGCATAGCTAAACCATCCCTGTTTTATAGTCCTGCAAACAGTTGATTAACTTGCGCAGAGCGTGCACACAGAAAATTCCTGGGCTAAGGGTTACATGTGTAAAGGAGCTGTGTCACAGAATTTAGCCAAATTCAGCTACTAGGTCCTGGCTTCCAAATTAAGCGAAACACAAAAAATAACTGCTTAAAACGTTGACAAAAGGTTTAAATACATTGTAACACAGCAAGCACGAAAGAAGGAACGGATGGACCAAGTTAAAGAAGATTAACACAGATTTTAATTGGGGTATTTGATAAACTGTTAGGCTGAACAGTTTTCAGAGTTTATCTCTGTTGTTTGTAAATTTAAATAAAATGCTCGGGATACATACATGTATTTGTTTGTCACAAAGCTGTGATTTTGTCATTTACAGGTACATGTGACTTTGTCGCTAACATTAAGTTCCATGGAAAGTAAGGGCAAGTAGCTGGCGAACTAAACAAATTGGACTGGACTACCGTGACACAGCCACTTTAAGGCTGCGCCCCTACCCACTATCCTAAAATAAAAATAATACAATGTAAATTAATATTTCAAACCAAACTTATACTCACCCTTTCTCGGGATAAAGCACAATGGATCGAGGATACACGTCCTCTTCCCTAAACACCACACCCAAACTCGTCCTGTTCCTCAAGCTGTAAACTTTAATGCTATTTGAGACACTATCTGTCCAATACAGCTGCTGTCCGTACGAGTCGATGGCCAGATCATAAGGCGAAGCACCATCTTCCAACTTGATAGTCCTGGCATTGGTGCCATTTTGAAAGGCACACCTGATTGTGTTGGTGGCTGCATCAATCCAGAAAACGAGGTGGTTATTTATGTCATAATCAATGGCAATGACATTTGACAATCCACGCACGGGCAAAGCCACATCTAGATTGTCAGTTGAGTTGAAGACGAATCGCCAGATGTCAGTTTTGGTGCTGTACAGCATAAAAACACGTGGAGCTGCAAAAAGAAACAATGTATGTAAACATCAGGGACAATCCTTACAAATCCTGTACTGAATCTGTGGAGACTAAGCCGATCACTAAGTGTTATTGTTTTGTACACACTCACCCTTGCATGTCTTGTTGTCCGTCACAGATAAGGTGTAATGGGTGGGACAGGAACACACAAATCTGTTGCCAGGTTTAGCGAGGCAGAGGTGACTACATCCACCATTGCGCATGGCACAGGGATTCCAACCTGAAAAAGTAGAAGACAGTGTCAGACAAAGAAATAATCAAAAAGCAAGAAGAGACTGAAAATAAATAAATAAACATACAAAATTAGTGAATAAATAAATACATGTAAATAAGTAAATAAATAAACGTTACACAAACCTTCTTGTCTGCTGCTGTGAAAAACCAGAATATCCATTATGAACTCGATGTTGTCCTTGATTCGAGTCCGGTCCAATCCATTTGTTTTGTTCGCACGGTAGATTGAACCAAACTTCCAGTCAGCCCAGTAGATATAATCCTTGTACTGTGTTAGGGCAAAAGGTTTTGGTAGCTCAGATGCGATTGTTCGGCGATTTGAACCATTTAAGTTTGCGCATTCTATCACTTTGTTCTCACCATCAACCCAGAATATAAGCCCCAAGGAGAAGTCGATCGTCAAGCCGCTTGGACGGGTTACGTTGGTGATCACGGTGTGCCTGTTTGAACCATCCATGTCTGCTCTCTCTATTTTGGGGGATATTCCACCATTAGCCCAGTACATGTGTCTACAGAGAAGATTAGAATAAGATCATTTTAGACAAACATCAGGGCTTTTGCTTAAATACAAGAACCAAGTTCACATAGTTACATATGTATTAACAACTGCCTTGTATTTTGTGGGAGGAGGTTGCCTGGGACATCCAGGGGCTTTCACTGTGGTCAGCCAGTCCCTAGATGGATAGCGCGTCCATGACCGGCAAATCCTCCAACCCAACTGTGAACTCCTATTCCAGGCATCCATCACACTCATTGGATCAGTGGAAGAAGGGAAAAAGGCCGAAGGGCTGGGAGGAGAAAAAGCTCTGCTACCAAACTGCCAGCAAACTGCTATGAACCGCTAGATCATGCCAAAACACTCAAAGACAGAACACCACGCTACAATGCAATGGTGACGTGCTGACTGAGCCTGTGCTTGTAAACAGGACCGCTGACCACTTGACAAAAAACACGTGACAAGGCAGCACCATACAGCTCAGTTAATTAAATATTCATTTAACTGCATAGAGTGCCAACTTGTATTCCAGAGGCCCAGAGTTTCAAGTTTGCCTCCAGTTGCCACTGTGATTTAAATAAGTCTAGGCACATAGTTAGCCTCCTACCCACCAGTAAGGAAACCTCATTCTTTACCCTTAATTCTTCAGTATGTTAATATTAATATTTCTTTCAGCGGTTTATGTTGTCCTACATGTAAATTGAACTACAGTGCTAATACCTTGACACTTTTAACTGATAGTGATTTCATTTAAATTTATTTTATTTTACCCTGAGACTGGATCAAGAGTCAGTTCCCGTGGCTCCCACAAGTCCTTCCAAATCAACATCTTTCTATGCTGACCATCTAGCCTGGCCACTTCTATTCTCTGGTGTTTTGAGTCTGTCCAGTACAGGTTCTTGGCAATCCAATCAACAGCCAAACCATCAGGAAATGCCAGGTCCACAACAATCAAGTGTTCTATGTAGCTACCATTAAGAAAAGCTCTGCTTATAGACTTGAGGGTAACATCCGTCCAGTAAATCTGCATGTCATGTACATTGAAGTCCAGAGCATTAGCTTCCTTGACTCCCACCAAGGGAATCACTATGCCATTATTGGTGTCTAGAGAGATTCTCCTTATGTCATCGGGATTTGAGAACAAGAGAAACGCTTCTGGCACTGAAATAAAAACAAAATATCAGAAATGTTTTCTTATTGGCAGTGTCTACATGTAGATACCCAACAGTCAGGCATGGATCTTTCAAGACTAAAATGCCCTGCTGTCTAAAACTTTCAACGAATTTCGACAGAAAGGCTATTTCAAACATTCTGGAAGTATTCAATATTATTTTGTTTAGAAATGCCAAGCGATTCAGAAAAGTATTTGCACTTGACAAGTTGTCCGAGCTTGTGTGTAAGACAAAATCGATATGTAATTTGAATGGAATTTCTCACTTAAATGTCAGAAGGGCACAGAATTTGGACGGAATTTCTCACTTAGTTGTCCTGGGAACATTCAAAGTTTGTCTAGAATTATCAAGCAATTCAAGAGCCCAATTTGGTCTTGTAATGAACAAATTTTCAGAGCTTGAGCATACTAGCAAATAGCTAGCTTGCTTGATTCTCCAATGAACCAAGCCGTTTCACCACCACCAAGACATGTCATGAATGCTGTAGAGTTGTTATCCTGCCAAGAAATGTGGCCTAAAACACCATCATGAAAATGGCTTCGAATCACTTACTACTGCCATACAAAGTTAGGAAACCCTTTAATAGTGGTCTCTATCTCAAACGGGGATAATTTTCTGAAACCAGAGTGCCGGGCAAATAGGTTTTTCAAAACTGCACCTGGCTGCCAGGCATGTAGACATGGATATTAACTGTAGACGCCTGGCACTCTGGTTTGTAGAATTAAACCAGTTTGAGATAGAGTCAACCCCAGCACAACCCAAAGTCCAAGTCTTGGGCTCGAATTTGATAGAAACATGAGACTTGCAAACTCTTGCATTTTAGGGTCTGGCAGTCTCGCAAGGTCTTGAATTAAAGTTGCAAACTTTAAATTAGAGCTACACGTGCAGTGTTCATGATTTAACACTTCACTATGGGAGACAGCAGGTTTTAACCATAAGCTTCAGGAGTACTCACAAATACAATTTTGCTTGTCAGCAAGCAGTTCCATTCCTTCTGGACAATCACATCTGACTCCTGATGGTCTGAATAAGCACAGATGACTACAACCTCCATTTTTATTCTGGCAGGGGTTGGATCCTACAGAAAAGGGGAATATGGACAAGAAAATAGAAATAATTAACCTCTAAGACCAGTCCTTTTAAACGTTTTGTGGTAGTAAAGGCACACTGACCCTTTAAGCTCCACTATATCCGCATGAATGTTAACATTCTCCTCAATGTTTTTCTAATTCTTGTGGTACACTGTACTTGTTGGGAGGATTTTCTTAAATGTCGTGAAATTTTAGATTCAACAATCATTTCCTTTATTTTCGTGACCTGTATGTTTGAGCAAGAGACAAAGTTGTAAGGGGAACTCAGATGATTGTCAAAATTGGGGTTTAAAAGTTTAAGAAGCAAGGACTGGAGTTTTCTCATAACAGCTAGTGGCTAAACACCAGTCACAAGCTGTACATGCTTGGACTAAGGTGACCAAAAGTGAAGCTCATTTATGAAGGCTGAATAGGGAAAACAGGAATTTTGACAAAAGTGCCCCAGGCATAATTATATTCAAGGAAATACAGCCCTCGTTTATCCATTAATTTACGCACTCGCTACCTAAACAAGTCCCTTCATACATCAACATGTATGACTGCCTTACCGTAAGTGAGACTTAGATTAACAGCTTTCAATCCCATTAAGTCAGGCAGGCTATCTATGATTGTGTGTCTATCGCCATGAGTTCGCTTGTTATAACTCTCTATGGCCCTTCTTTGCCAGTCAGTCCAGTAGAGGAGATCACCGAGCACAGTAAAACCAAACACATGTGGCAATTTGTCATCGAGAACTACTCTACGGTTGCTTCCGTCCAGATTCATGACCTCAATTTTGTCCAACTTGGCATCAGCCCAGTAGATTTTCTGCTCATGAAAATCAATTGTAATGCCATTAGGCCATGCCACAGATGAGTTGACCAAAGTAACACGGTGACTCCCATCCAGTCCAGCTCGTTCAATTTTGGGATGCTTTCCCCAGTCTGTCCAATACATACAGCTGGAAAAGACACAACTTCCAATAAGTGCACATAAAAAAACTACTGACAGTAACATTATTATCAATCCAATAAGTGTAAATGTCTGAAAATGTAAATGAATGTAATCCTTTACATGTTATCTTCCAAAACTGCAATTTTTTTAATTAGGGTAAGCATCACTCAGTAGCTGTCTTTTAAAGAATGGTCACACTTTACGAATTCATCTGCATACCCAAAAGTGTTACATCTATTACCACATTGTTAAGCAACATAAACAGTTCAATTCAAAAGTACTGCACTAGAGCTTTAAATTGAATGGTCACTCTTACGTATTTCATTCACAGACTGAAAAGTGAGAACCGCCTTCAAGTATAAACGGTACCAAAGGATAAGTACTGCGTGGTAGCTTTGAATTGAATAGTCACACTTAAAGATGTCATCCACACACTCAAAAGTTAGAGGCAGATTGGGATCATTACACGATTCTGGGAAACTCCCCACCTACCCCTCCCATAACCCAACACTTTTTATAGTTATCACTTTGAGCAAAATGTTGGGTTGGGGAGGGGTAGGTGGGAAATTTCTGCAGATTGTACAGCATGATAAACAGCACTGCAGACCAACAAAAATCCAGCTTACCCACGAGTCGGATCCAATGTAATCGCTCTAGGTTCGTCAAGGTTTTCACTGATAAGAACTTTTCTTGACGAGCCGTTCAACCTGCTGACTTCAATTCTATCAGTGCCCGTATCTGTCCAGTACAAGTTCCGTGCCACCCAGTCAACTGCTACACCATCAGGATGTTTCACCTCACTCCTGACTAGCACCTGTACATCTGAAGAAGGAAAAAAAAGGGATACACAATGTCAACAAATCTTCTCTGGATTTCAGATCATCGTATGAACAAACAGTGTTTGCGGGTTGAGATAATATAATGGTAACACTACCAGAGCAATCGTAAAAGATACAAGGGATACCATAGATAAAATCCAAGCCTATTCAGGTTACCACAGTGGTCACAAAAATTGCAGTTCTTTAATACAACTGTAGCTCTTCATGTACATGACTGTAGTTAGTGGACTAAAGTAGGTAAGTACTAATAATATTTCTTAGCATTTTTTGGCTGCATCAACCAGGGCCTCTGGTACCAATGACTGAAAAAGCTAGCCAGTAAATATAAACTTAAGGCTTTTCTTTTAACTGCAAGATAATGATTTACAGTCTTCTCACAATGCACTGTCTACAGCTAACTGTAGGTTCTGGCCTGTGAGGGTGCTCAAGGCAATATGTGAAAATCAGAAATGACTGTCCAAATTCTCTTAATATATAGAGTGTACAGTACTGTAACATGTTCAAAAAGGTATGAGGTAATCCAGGTCATTTGAAGAATTATGTGGAAACAAGTCATCAACTTAGTAATGAAACAATAAAATAATGATATGGAAATCATGCCACTGTACCTGTCCCATCCATTCTTGACCTCTTTATTTCAAGTTTCTCATCATCGCTCCAATAAACAAATTTATCCACTGGATCAAAATCAATGGCAACTGCATGTCTGATATCAGAAACTGGTATTACTACATCAGTAAGATCAGGTGTGTCCAATGATATACGCCGCAGATCCACCTTTCTTGCCAGTAACAGAAAGTGGACAGGACCTGTAGCAATAGTGAGAATCAATGAATTACAGTTAACCCACTTAGAACAGTAATATTATTATTCTTAAGGCTAACCCTCATAACAACTTCAGCTTCTACACACAGCAGTGGATTTTTCAAGAACCCAGAAAGTACCAGAACTTAGAACAGTGGAGAGGGACAGTGGGCAGGACCCCAGGAGAAAAGGAGGGTAGGAGGGACAGGGGGCAGGACCCCAGGAGAAAAGGGGGGAGGGAGGGACAGGGGGCAGGACCCCAGGAGAAAAGGGGGAGGGAGGGACAGGGGGCAGGACCCCAGGAGAAAAGGGGGGAGGGAGGGATAGGGGGCAGGACCCCAGGAGAAAAGGGGGGAGGGAGGGACAGGGGGCAGGACCCCAGGAGAAAAGGGGGGAGGGAGGGACAGGGGGCAGGACCCCAGGAGAAAAGGGGGGAGGGAGGGACAGGGGGCAGGACCCCAGGAGAAAAGGGGGGAGGGAGAGACAGGGGGCAGGGCCCCAGGAGAAAAGGGGGCGGGACGTGTACGGGAGGCAGGAGAAATGGTAATTAAAAATTCTGCAACATTGCACTTTATATATTTTGCAATTGGAGAAAATGCAAAGAGACAGGAGGCAACAAAGATAGGGCGGGGACCAGGATTAAAGAGTATGGGAAGTGGGAGGTTTAAACACCCTGTCCCCCCCCCCCCCCCCACAGAGCAAATACACCCCTAGTTTTGGCATCAAAGATCAAAATGGTAAACATTAGCTTTCTCACATGGTTTTTTCTTGGGCATCTCAGTACAGTCTACAGGTCTAGTGAGATCATTTTGGTTAGCGTGGCTTTGAGAAGGACTGTTCCTGATGAGCTTGACTGATGTTTTGACAACCTAAGTACAATGTAGTCACCTCACGTGACTCTGAAAATGACTTCTGCTCAGGTTGTCAAAAACTCTGTCTCAGTCTCCAAGAATAGTCCTCAGAACTACCCTCAGCTCAAAGTTCTACTCTAGACAGACATATGTTGGGTTAATTTGTTGCAAAGTTTACACAGCATCTCACAACTTAAAGAAAGCTTACAACAACAATTAGCCTTAGGTTTCCTTTACCTTGTTCACATGTTTTTTGATCAGAAAGAAGTTTCACACCAGTTGGGCATGCACATGAATGACCATGTCTATTCAGCAAACATAAATGGCTGCAACCTCCATTGGTGGTTGCGTTGCAAGGATTTTTACCTGTGGAAGAAGAAGAACACATTGTCAGTTACGTTAAAGCACAGTGCACCCCCCCCCCCTCCAACCCTCACAACCCTCCACCACCTAACTACTAAACAAACTCACACTTAGATAAGATAAGATAACTTTATTTATACACGGTTTTTCCATCAGTCAATTAAGTTACTGGACTATCTACCTATCTAACTAACTACAAAAATTTAATAACAACAAATTCAAAATAACAAAAGAAAAGTCTGCTTTTCATGGAGGCCGTGTCTAAAATTCACTTACATGTAAAATTTAGATATTACTTTAAACTGTGCCGACTTAATTTAGATTTGAAATCGGCCAGTGAAGATGCTTGTCTTAGGTCTACAGGTAAGTTGTTCCACAACTGAGCTCCGCTGTACGAAAAACTTTTTTTGAGATAATCAGTTCGAGGTTGTGGAAGAACTAATTTGTTTTCGGTATTCCTTAAACGATAAGCACTAACATCGTCATGATATACGAATCTTGATCTCAGATAATCAGGAGTCATACCATGTAATGTTTTATACATTAGGATAGACTTCTGTTCCAATCTTTGATAATAGAGTCTTCGCCACCCCAGTGTCCGGAACAAATCATCTAAATTACTATCATAGCTCGCAGACATTTAGATTTCACACTTAGATTTCCTCATGCCAAAAACTGCTTTGTGTGTGAGATTTTATTGGTGGCTGGAATGGATTGACAAGGTTCCTGCATGCAATAAATTACCGGGCAAGGTTGAAAGGAAAGACTGACCCCCAGTGTATAATAGATAATAGTGTGTATAATAGAGTCTTCGCCACCCCAGTGTCCGGAACAAATCATCTAAATTACTATCATAGCTCGCAGACATTTAGATAAGACACTTAGATTTCCTCATGCCAAAAACTGCTTTGTGTGTGAGATTTTATTGGTGGCTGGAATGGATTGACAAGGTTCCTGCATGCAATAAATTACCGGGCAAGGTTGAAAGGAAAGACTGACCCCCAGTGTACATTTGTATGCCCCAAAAAATAACCTAGTAAATGGTAAATCAACTAAAAGCTTCCTCTCATGTGAATGCCTCATTTAAGTCTACAACAAACACGCATGTTTCAAGAAAGAAATAAAAGCTCCAGACATTAGCTAGAGCAGCATCACTCTGGTACAATGTACTGAGCAGAGCTGTGCAAATTTGAATGTCCATAAACTGTCCAACAACAGACAAGAAATCCTTGGGTTACAGTATTGTGTACAATGTTTACATACTTTGTTATCTTGCCAAGGAACTAATTTGTCAATAATAATTATTAGGCCTGGAGATCAATGCTTTACAGTGTACATGTACTTTAAAAAAATAGAATTGAGGGGATACAATCTATATAAAATAATTTAATAATTATTTTTCCTATGGCCAGCAGCAAGCAGTATTTACCCAGTCAAAAGTAAGAAACTACTTTAGAACCAAAACATCAAGTTTTCTCACTAGACATCTGACACATGTATGAACCATTTTCACCTACTTTGGCAAAATAGGGTTTTTTTACAGAACAGTAAAGTACGATGATTCTTTTGTTAACTGGAATTACTGTACACACAATGAAAGTTCTTGTTTTTAAACTGTAACTTATAACTAACTAAATGCATCTTAACTGTACTGCATAAAGATCATCGCTAAAAAAGCTGTTCCTGACTGACTGTAAAAAACTCACCAGGCCTTGGTTGCTGTCTTTTGGGTTCATAAGCATGAAGATCCATAGGAGAATAGGTATTTGACCAAACCATTGGGCACCGCAGTCCATTGTTTTTGTTTGTAGAGTGAATCCCTCTTGTTTTCCAGTCGG
Source organism: Siderastrea radians (assembly GCA_964017195.1). Classification (NCBI taxonomy): domain Eukaryota; kingdom Metazoa; phylum Cnidaria; class Anthozoa; order Scleractinia; family Rhizangiidae; genus Siderastrea; species Siderastrea radians. Next base: position 13,745,883 of record OZ024891.1, on the reverse strand, counting down.
TCCAGTATATTTTGTTCTCATACAACGTAAGAGCAAAAGGGTGCCCCAATGTACATTGAGCAGCAGATCTTAATATTCTCTCACGGTTTGAACCATCATAATTTGCCTTAGCTATATATAACAATTTAGCATCTGTCCAGTATATTTTCCCAGTGCTGTAGTCTAATGTTAGCCCATTGGGCCAATGAATATCTTGTCGGATGATTACCCGACGATTTGAGCCATCCATTTCAGCTCGTTCTATTTTGGGTTCTTCACCCCAGTCTGTCCAAAACATGTACCTGTTAAAGCAAAAATCAAAATAGAAATCAACTAAATATATTTATTACTGAACTACTGAATAGTTAGTTTTAGAAAAGTCATATGTGGACATAACATGCAGTCAAGGAACACCCTGTACAGCAATTCAGGACAGTTCTACTCAACAACAGTTCTGCTTTAATCAAGTTCAGTTACATTGTATATTATTAACAACAACAACAACAAGCTTTATTACCAAATAGAAAAAAGAAAAAAAAAGTTAAACTTTACAATATAATATATTAATACAAAAGAGAGGTAATGTTTACTCAGGATAACTATAAAGCTAATCAAGCTGAGTAAAACTAAGTAATGTTTAAGTACAGGAGGTAGGTTGGCACTAAAGCTTGGTGAAAGCAATTAATTAGTCAATAAAAAAGAGACGAAAAGAAGAAATAAATAAAGAAATAAATAAATAAAAATAAATAAATAAAATAAATAAACAAATACAGTTGAAAACTCATGAACGGTAAGACTGTACGATGTTTAGCTTGACTTTGTTTTTAAACATTTTAAGGGGGAGGTATTTAATGCTTTCGTCAAGGTGATTCCTTAGAGCAATAAGTAGGACTTCATCCTGTGACTCAAAGCCATCTTGGCAATCATAACACACAATGGTCACCTTAGCCCTTTAAGCCCCAATATTAACATCCATATTCTCCTCACTATTCTCCTTATATTTCTTATGTTACTAGTTGGGAGAATTTGATCCAAAATCAAGAGATTTGATCATTGGTGATCATTTCTTTTATTCTCATGACATGTATGTTTGATCAAGCAGTAATAATGTAAGGAGAAATTAATTACTAATAGATGCTTGTTGCTATCAGGGCTTGAAGGGTTAAACCCTTTGAAACACATCCCTACTTTGCAAATGCCAGGATTTTTTTCAAACTAATTGACATGAACTAAATAACCTTGTAATATGCGCAATTTGAAAGATTATTTTTAATGAATGGCAGTGTAAATTTCCTCATAATATTTCTCCAAAATAATATTAAATAAAGTTGGGGCTTTGGTAGAAATAGGTTTGAAACATTAAATAGTTACATGTAAGTTAGAAATTAAATAAGATTGCTGTAGTCTACATTGAAATGCAGGTTTAGTTTGCAGCTCTCAGTCCAACACCCTTTTTAGTGCAAAAATTCCTCAAAATTGGCATTATATTGAACTTGGAAATTAGAGCACTGTGGCACTCTTAGAAAAACAAGGCTACACATTTCATGCACACTCAAAATCTACAATTATTTTGTATAGGAAATAAAGAGTAGTACCATTTGAAAGAAAAGTTCTGCTCAGTACGTAGGAGCTTCATTTGAATAGCCCCACTTTAGAATTTCATCCTCATACTTAAACGTTATAACACTACCACTTTGCACTGAGTAATAAACAGTGCCAAAGAAAGTACTGATCAGAAGTTGAATAATCACACTTTAGAGAATCATCCACAGATTCAAAAGCTACAACCACTTTGCACAGCATAACAAAAAACACCACAGGAAAGCGCTGCTCAATAGCTATCATTTGAATGGTCACACTTTAGGATTTTATCCACATCTGGACTTGCAAAAGTTAGAGCCATTTTGTACAAGACAATTAACAGCACTACAGGAAAATACTGCTCAATAGCTATCATTTGCAATGATTTTTAGACTCAAAAGTTGGGGCCGACAAGTTTGTACAGCACAAAAATAAACAGTAAGTCTTAATTCAAATGAAAGCTTTTATACTGACAACATAACAAACAGTATCCCAGGAAACAATGCACCTTGATATGCTCCATTTTCAGAAGGTTTCATACTGATCACTTTTTTTTTTGCCACAAATTCCTGGCTTAGAAAGACATCTTAATCCCTCAGGGAGGGACAGTGTCAAAATTTAAATAAGTTTGACATTTAGTAACATACATGTAAAAAAAAAGGCTCTATGGCCATAACATGTTCGCATTCCGATCCACAAATTACAAACAATTCGACAGAAATAAGCCATTTGACTGTTATCACTCAAATTTACACTTCATTTTAACAATTATTTTACCAACAAAAGTGATTGAACATGCAGGCATTTTACAGACATGTAAGAAATTTGCAGAGACCTAAAAGAAGACCGTTCAGTTTAATTCAGACATAAGGTCACACAAGTTATAGACAAACATCACATAATCTAGTGTTTCCGTTTCCTTCCTCCTGTAGAGAAAATCCATGTAGACGGTCAATTTTTTTTCATGGATTATCCGCCAAAACTTGTAACATCATCTAAGAAAAACAACATTTCATAATACAAGGTGGCCTAAATCCTTTAATAGGATAATGGTCAAATTAAGTGTTTCAGCTTTTTCCATCATTTACATTCTGCTCACTTTCAAACTATGTATTTATTTCCAATGAATTTGTACCTCACTTGCTGGTTTACCAACAGATGACAGATCTTTTATGAAAGCTGAAAATTACATGAGGGTGAAATCAATGATTGAGAATTGAAATTTGGTTAAGCCGACATTAAAGCCTCCTTAAGAGTTAGAGCCAATACAGGGCTAAAAAACAAAGGATCTACAATGTCTTGAACAACAGGAGCAAGCAAACACCACAAACAAATTTTGTGCTCACTACAGATAAAAATATAGACCAGTATTGAACTTAAACAACTCAAAGCATTCTGTGAAACAAACATCAAATGGCAACTCAATAATTAATATATTTCACTAGAAAAATATATTTCTGTCAGCTATTGACAATTCTAATGATAAATAACCTCCAACAATACATGTAGGAAAACTTGATTTTACCCTTGGTTTCTAGGTCAAAAAATAAAACAACAAACAAGCAGGGCAATTGTTGTACATCGTAAAAAGATTACATAAAACATTTTGCTCTCATTTCGTCATTTACAAGGCCAAATTTGAACACTGTTATTACATAGTGTAAATAAATCTTCAAACACAATGGACAATTAGGAAAACATTCATTGGGCTCTGATTAGAGAAAAGGTCAAATGAAATGTTGGGCAGTTCTATTGTTCAAGGCCATTAACAGTGTCTTCTCTATATGGGACCACAGATTATTTCTGAATGGATATTGCATGAAGAGAGATCTTCAACAAAAAGGGAAGCCATTTACTTCTGCTAAAGATTTCCACGGTTCTACAGGCACTCATTAGCAACACAGAGAAGAAAAAAGTTTAGTGCAGAGCACAATGAACTTTCAAAGGCTCTAAATGGTCCCCTGAGATTTCACCCTGTGACTGTTTTTTTTTTTTAACTGTCAAGGACCAAGACTTGCAAGTAGACTCTTTCTTCATTAAAAAAATGCACAGCAAAGAAACGTTTTTGTAAACATTTTTACAGAACTCAAATGGTCCCATGTTCACACTTGAGGCACTAAACTACACTTGAGTCAGTAAAATACAACAGGGGGTTATTAAAACAAATGCAAGGTATAAGCTGAACTTTAGAAATGGTATTGAATTTTAATACTGGATGCCTGCAACACATTCCTAATGGCATTTTTATGGCTAAGCATATTTTCTCTACCAAGGAGCAAACGCGAACAAACACTCACAGCATAAGCCTAAAAATAGACCAACGAAAATGCTGATGGATGAATGTTTGTTCATCACGGCTCAAAGCTTAATGTATTTTTAATTGTGCATAGTTCATTAGCCTAAATTTCCTCTTTGAACTCTACGAGTTGAATGTGAATTCATCCCTTAGAAGCACAAAGCCATCTGAAAACGAACCCCAATTCATAAAGGGCTTTTTGAAAGACCCCAAAAATCCATTATCAATTTGCAAGGACATTGCATCTCCGGAAATAGCAGCATATTTGAGTTAAAGTAGAGCATAAATTCAATCGACCAAATTCAATGCATTTAGGTTAGCAATGGAAAAATTAGTCACACTTACCCCAACAGTGGGTCAACAGCAACCGCTCTGGGAAGACCCAAGTTCTTCCAGAAAAGAACTTTGCGATAAGTTCCATCTAAATTCGCAACTTCTATCCTATTGGTTTCCCAATCAGAATCTCTGCAATCAGTCCAATACAACTTTCTCGCTACCCAATCTACAGCGAGTCCTTCGGGTTTCTTCAACCCCACCGAAATCACATCCTCGACTTTTCTTGTATCTCTTGTAACACGAATTCGCTTGATTTTCTCCAAGTTAACATCAGACCAGAATACGTAACCTTCTGCATAGCAGAAATCCACTGCGATAGCATCGTCCAGTCCATCAACAACTATAGTTTCATTCTGGTTCCTGTGATTTGTCTGAACGATTCTAATATCCTTTCGATTGGCATATAAAAGCTTTGGAGAATACGCTGTGAACAAGAAAAACAAAAATTAGAAACTGGATTAGAAATGGTGCTGGTATGAAAGAAGAATTGAATCAAAAATACCGAATGCATTGTAGATCAAACGTAGATAATCGAGTTATTCGCTGCGTTTTACGCGCGTCTATAGCTTTCTTCGGAATCTAAAAAGATTGGAGAAAAAATTAAAAGGAAGTTACATCAAATATTTTTCGACAAACGGGCATCATTGCCCTGTCTTAATTCACCGCCAATGTTCTCCGAGGATTTGCTAAATGTTCTGTAAATAAACATTATAATATAAGCCACAATTTTTCGTACGCGACGCACGTATGCCAAAGTAAGTTCATTCGAAAATCACGTAGGGTCACTAGATTGCCCTATACTAGATGCCTTTCACACATAAAGGATGATAATTCGGTTCTACACGTTCGAATAATCTCCCAAACGAAATCACACGCGAATTTAAATTAAAAAGTGTAAAATACTGCATATACCACACGGGGAGAGATCGCTCGATCGAAACTTCGCGTGGCCATATTACGGGTATTCTGCGCACCCTTGTAACATAAATCTACAAGTTTAATTCCATCACGCAAGGTAGAATATACTCAAAGATATCTCATAAAAGACTTACACTCTTATTTAACATCTTTCTGCATTCCTAAACAAGTATACGAAACGCACAACAAGCGAAAATGCATTAAGATAGCACGTGCAAATAATTCATGGTCAGTGTTGTGTTATTATTATTTCACGGCGCTCTCGTTCATTTTGCCGCTCTAGACTTTTCCACAAGCAGTGAGATTACTTAAAACGCATCCAAACTGAACTTTTACCAAACACAAGCTTTATACATCTCACGAACTTTCACCAGCTGCAAGCACACCAAATACAATCTCAGCGTAGAGTTGAATGTACGGTCAATAATGAAACAAAATGGACGACAACCGCGATGTAAATTACACGATTTTAAGCGCCAAAGATCGCTTGGGAAGAGGCGAACACTAACAGCTGACGAAGGAAGTAGCTTTCTTTGTTTAAAAGAATCTCCGGTCTTACATAAAACACACGTATTCATTACCAAGAGCGAAATCTCGACCTTGAAAACGTATCTATATTGCACTTGCAAAGCAAAGGACAGCTTCGCATAGATACGCTTTCGAAGGGACTTACCTAAAGATAATCTGTAGAACAGGCACACCAAGCAAATTAATGCTTTGAATTTCATCCTACGCTATCGCTTCGGTAGCTTCACCATTAGAAACAGCGGTTCAAAACTCCAAGAGGCGAAATAAAATCACATACAACCATGAATCAATTCCAGAACAAACGCAAATTCAGACACAAATAGCTTCCTACTCGGGCGTTCAAGAGCCATTGTAGGATCACGAACAGTTCCGACCAATGACGACGCTCCTTTCGGCTCGGGTCACGTGAACCGACCACGCGGCCGTTGGTGTGATTGGACATCGGGCCCGGGGGGTGTATCGTACCGATTAGGCGCACAGCCAGACTAATAGGGACATAACAATAGCTAAACAATGCAACAAAATTACAAGCAGAAGATTGAGCAAAGAGGCTTTTTTATAAGGAGTTTAAAGTCGCCTGAGCTTTAAGCAACATAACTTAGCTCTGACTAAACAAAACCTCCTTTTATCCGCTAATGGCTTCTCAGTTCCGTCTTCTGGGCCCGAAATCGCGATTTCACGTTTGGAGTTGAAAATCGCTTGCTCCAAAATCACCGTCCTTGGAACAACATTCTCTAGGGAACACAAAAACAAAAGAAAAACGCTTTCTGGAATTCCAAATTAGCCATTTTCTTCCTCAAAAGAAAGGTTAAATTTCATGGTTTCCCTGACTGTTTGTAAATCAGCGTGCCAAATGGAGTAAAAAGTCCCTCACAGTACTAGTTTTTTAAAATTCTTTACATGCACTTCGCAACTCGTGTGCATCTTCTCTTAGGAATTTAGTCCGGAAAAGTACATGGTAAAAAAATAAACAAAACTTCCAAAGAACGGCACTTAAATCGGAATGTGATATTACCCGCCAAACTCTCTCTGGGGTCCTCAAAAATGATATTGGTATGTGGTATGACATGTACCTCGAGTAAAAAATTTCAGTTAACTACTTAGATAAAAGAATTCGCCTATATTTTCAATATCAGTTATGTCGCTATTAGCGTTCTTCGAAAAGAGCTTATCGCGACTTTGGGTAAAGAGCGTTCGTGTTCTCTCAACTCTGCTTGGCTCACGCGAAAAAGGGGGCGGAGAGAGAGAAGTGTTTACACAAGGGTTTTTTAAACGCCTTCAATTCTTGGCTGATCAGTTTGAATAGGAACAACAGTTAACGGCAGAGGCTTAAATGATCACAGTAAACTACGTTTATGCATAATCCACTAAATAAATGATCAACATTCAAGAGCAAAATGTGTGGGCGAATCCGTCTGAAATTAAAATCATCATATTTGGGTGAGCCCTAGGAATTTCCGAAATTTAAGTAATTTTACGCATAATTCAAGAAAACAATCTCGCTCATTCAGCCTACCGTGCAATTTTTATCCGCCTTTTGGACGACTTAGGTTTTTCACGGGGTAACAAAAGTGGTATTTTACATCATACGAGGAAATAACGTGCAGTTATGTTTGGCTTGGCACTGACACACTAGGCTAAAAAAATATTTGCTTAATATTGTATAAGTTCTTTCACTTTAATTAGGTCTGCAGCAACCAAGTTATTTCATGCTCGAAAGTTGTGTTTTTATCATTCTGATTCAAAGCTTGCTGAGTCTAATAGGTCTTCATATACATGTAGGCAGCTCGTGATGTCTATAAATCAGAACGAGAATGTTCATTAATTACTGCACGCCCTACAAAAATAGATGAATGCGAGTGCTCTAAGAGGACTTAAAGAGTTGAAGTACTGCAGCTTGGCAAGTTTTCCAGTTTCCATTTTCGCTTACATGAAACGGAAAAAACGGACAATACAAGTTACTGCTCGACAGCCTTCATAGGAGTGGTCGCACTTTAGCTGGATTTTCTTGCACAGACTCAAAAGTAGGAAGAAAAATGGGACGTTGTACCATTGAGCAACACAATCAGCAATACTGCAGCAACTGGTCGAAGTATGCGTGCACATGCTGCTCAGTAACTTCAATTAACTCATATGAATGCGTGCCGGAGTCATACGTTAGGATTCCATCCACAACAAGGCTTCGTTTAGAACCACCTCGAACAACTTGAAATCAAGACAACCCACGTCTTCCAGTGAATGGGCAACCCATTTAGTAGCCTACGCGTGGCCGTACCTACCCCCATTGGTTTAAAAAATAATTTTTCTACATTGTAAAGGACACAAAGTTTGCTCTTAGAGAGAAAAAGGAGAGTTAATTACAGTATGCTCGTAGATAGCACAAATAGCATTCTTTTTCGTCTGCGGAGAGTTCTGTCAAAAAAGAAGAAACATGACATTAATAAGAGGCCTTCAAGACTAAAACCACAATAAGAAATTCCAGGGAAAGTGTTTTCCTCTGGTTTTCCTAATAGACCATGTTGAAAAAGTAAACAGATCAGTGAAAGAGGAAAGTGCAAAGAAACCTTAATTCTGCACTGTCGCAAAGTATATTTTTTCCGCTTGGCAGGTAGCTTGACTTGTCACAGCTGCCGACAGATTGACTGAGAAAGTGTCGCGTCGTGTGATTCCAGTTCTAACTAGGGGTGTAAATGGATTATAACGGAGTTTGACCGTACATTCAAGTGAAACTTTAAGCAGCTATTTCGGGATGTGGTGCTGTTTATGATATATGGACAGTTAAACGTGGTTTCCTTTTCAGTAAAAGGATAAATCTCTGGACAAAAAAAACTGATCATGAGTGACCATTCAAATAAAAGCTATTAATACTTAGAGTAGTAATTTCTCATCGACGTCTTATTTAATTGTGTGCAATAGGATCTAAAGTGTGATCATCCAAAACAAAGCTGTTGCATGAGCGGTACTTTCTTGCTCATGTTGATGAACTTCTGTAACTTTTGAGTTTTGAGTGATAGACTACAAGCAGTCTCTCTTTCTGCTCAGGGTAGTCGAGGAAAACGAACAAGCCAGCGAGCGCGAAATCGCCTGCCGCGTTCAATCGTGACGCGCGTATCCAGCCGTTAGTGTAGTGAGCTACACTAGCGGCTCGACACGCGCGTCAAGTTACACAGCCGAGGGCGATTTTCGCGCTCGCTCGCTTGAGCGTTTCCTTCGACTATCCCTGAGCGGAAAGAGAGACTCCTCGTAGTCTATTTGAGTGAAATCCTAAAGTGTGACCTTTCAAGTGAAAACAACATTTTTAAGGTTACAAGACGTGTTCGACGAAATTATGTAATCCTCATTTTCAAAATACTACATAAAGAATTTTTTTTTATAGGAGTTTCATATCACAATGAAAACAATGTTCTAAAAATTGAATGGTTTAACTGCACATGAACCATGTTAATTCACCCGGCCTTTCTTTTTAGTAATTTTATTTTAATTTTATTGTCGTTTTTTTTCCTGCCTTTAGATTATTTTTTCCTAGCTATTCTTAGAGTATTCTTAGACTCCTGTTGTCGTTCTTTATGTATTTTAAATATGTAACGAACATTTGCAACTGAAGATGGCATAAGTATGTCCGGCGAAACATTTCTTTTAAACTTAAAAATGTTATTTCATTATTTCAGAAAGCCTTAATGTTAAGCAGTATTCTCCAAGTGGTGTTCCAACGTGGAAATGTTTTAAAAACTGCATAAGTGTTCTACTGGAATCAAGCCCTTACTTAATTTTTTCATCATTTAATCATGACTTGCTACATGCAGTATTATCAGTCCTATAGTGACTCGTTGAAACGTTGACGCCTTCGTTTCCGGCCATTATCACATTATCTAACGTTTGTATATTGTACATTGGGATATTTATCACGCCATTTTTAAATTTCTTCAACCAGCTAACCTCCTGGCAGAAACAGGGAAGGAAGCTTTGCATATACTGAAATGCCTTCCCTTTCCTGCAGCCAAAACATCACCTACTAAATTTAGACGTTTTTCATTTCCCCTGAGTATTTGTAGAAAGCTCCTTACGAATTTAGGGCGGGGCTTAAAATAGTTAAATACAGAAAAGCAAGGTCAAATACAAATTCCACGCTTTTCACACAAGCATCAGATATGTTAACTGAAATCTAAATTTTCTTCGTACAAATTGAGACATAAAAGTTGACAAATCAACCGGAGAAAGCCGGATCCGTTGTTTCGAAAATGGCATTCAAACTCGCAGAAATCGAAGTCTTGAGGTAGTCTCGATGGAGCTCAAGCCGGGGGGGGTGGGCGTACCTTAATTATTATATTAGCTATATAGGTTTGTGCCGCCGAATAGAAGCCTAAACGTTTTAACCTTTCAGAAGGATTTTAAAATTGGGTATGTTTCGCCTGCTTGCTTGACATCAGAGAGTATGGTTTTCCGTTTTGCCTTCAGCTTAAGAAGTGGGACCGAATTTTAAGGATCAGGTCTGAAATTGCGTAACGAAACTTGCATACTTTGGTCTTAAAACGGGTAAGGGTTTAAAGAAGCAGGTCGCACACTCCAACAAAAATTCTAGGATTACCCTCTCCACAGGGGAAGACTCGAGGATGCACTTTCTAAAAACAACATTGTGATAGTCGATGCGAAAATGTTGACCTTCATCAGTTATATCCGGTAACACTAGTTTAAACTTTCACATGATAAAGGAATTTCTGTGCGGTCCATTTCTTGTGATATTTTGAAGTTTCCTTTTTTCTTCTTTTTTATCGCATTCCTCTAGTGTTGTGTGCAACGAGCTAAAACTAAAACTAATCCGGATTCTTACAGATTAGTCAGTTGGTCGGCCTCTTTAGTATTAACGTCCCGTAGATCTGCTTTCAGTTGGAATCATTTAATTCGAGAAAAATCCAAAAGCAACTAAACGTGACTAGTTGCAGTATATAAATGAAATCTCTTTCTTCTTAGTGACGAGGTCGCATTAGACTTTAGAATACAATATACTTTTTCCCAAATGTCCTTAGCCTCTTTTTCAAGATGAGGCCTGCTACACAGACTTCATATGACAATGAGTTAGTTTTCACTCACATATAAATAGAACTCGTTTTCATAAGTGTCAGATGAGCACCATAAATTAAACGGAAGGATGTACTCGAGGAGATGTTCCTGGATCCAGTGGCGCAACGTCACTTCCAGTGAAGTTCATACGAAACGATGCAAAGAATTCGCCAGCAAACCTAATTCCTGCATGGCCGATGAAATTTGTGTATGACGGTAACTTTATTTTGAGCCCACAGTCAACGTAAAAAGTTTCGCTTTCAGAAATGCGGTTAGGTTTGCGGTTAAAGTGTGCCGTTTCACATTTGTCTGTATTTTTCTTTGCAAAATGACTGTGAACGTTCGACCTGCTGATGTAAGGGGTGAGATTAGAGTTAGGTTTAGCGCTGAGGTTAAAAGTTAGAGCTAGGGCTAGAAATAATTGGAAATTTACCTGTTACCAGCAAAATTCCAATAGGGTGAACAGAAAGGAAAATTGTCAGATATAGCATGATTGTCCAAATTTAATGTTTTAGAGAAGAAGGCGTATTTCCCCCTTACTCCCGCCAGCTCCCACTTCTCTTCTTTACTGTCACCTTTCTTCTCACCCTATCTGCGACTGCGAAAAGATGAGAGCTTGCCCACAGCCTTCCTACCCTGCTCACAGGTTTCTTACTCTATGAATCAATGGGAACCCCTTACGGGCATGCAGATTTCATCTGCCGGACGTGAAAGATCTTACAGATCGTTCCATGGGCCTCGGCCTCGCGAACGACTCTCAAGTTGCGTCCAAATTACGCAGACGACACAAACGCAATTCCTTGCTGAGAAAACTGACGTTTATTTCTACATTAGGCTCGATTACCAGCCTCTGTTCGGGAAAATGAGCCGAGCCTATTTCTACATTCGTGGCCATATTTTAGCATTTTAAGAGCCTACGTCACGTTTTTACTATCAGATCGTGAGCTTGGGCTGCCTGTGGTTTTGACAAAGTGTCCGAAAACAAAAATTTTCAAAACCTACAAACGTCAATCAAAACGAAATGGAACATCTACTTTTAACAACTGAAATATATAGGAGGGTACAGCTACGAGTATAGGCTAAATAATTGTTAAATTTACCTGATTAACTTTGCACTTTTGTGGTTTGACTTTTAACGAAACTCTGCCGAGCTCCGAGGCAGGGAGACGGCGCTTTAAAAAACTGGCAAGTTTTGACAAAATTTGGTGGGAGTTAAGAACGTCTTTCGCACTCGTAAACTACACTGTTTGCTCACTCGAAACTAAAGCAACGCTGCTAATTCACAGAAGCTGGAGAACGCGGACAGAGAGGTGAAGTCTAATCATTCTGTTATAGGGTATTCTGGATAAAAGCTGACTTAAACTTGCTTGGCACGGTAATCATTTTGAAACAAAAAAGCCTGCAGAATACAAAAGGGAACAAAGAAGTTATGCTCTCATGCAAAAAATTGACAACTTGCGCTTGATTGTCTCCCTTTATTGAATTTCGACGGACCTTTGCTTGCATCTTAATTTTATTAAGTAGTTTAGACCCCCAATCGACTAGAACAACAAGAGACTTGAACGAGCCAATCAACGTTAGCAAAACAAAATTTGAGAACTTCAAATTCCGAGAATTAACACTGGCCTTAACTTTGTCTGTAGCCCGGCTTTTCAAGGCAAACAACTAGAGCATAGAGTCCTTTTCTGTAACTAAACAAATTTGTGCTCTTACACAACTAGTATTCCTTGGAACCATTGGAAACTATGCTCTCACGGAAGAGCGACTTCCCGTAATTGAAATTGAATACTATTGGTACAAGCGTGCGCAACTTCGGAAAATTCTAGTAGAACTATGTCTAATTTGCCGAGTTCTTCTTGTCCAATGAGAAAGATCCCGAGCACTTCGGAAGCTTTCCATTGGCTAACTTACCGACATCACGGTAAGTAGCGTAAAGCAGGAACTCTTTTTCATTTATTACAACCGCGTTTACCCAGGGTAGAGACTCAACCTCAAAATTAAGACCAAATCAACTTTGCTACATCAGAAACATTGGACAGAGAGGTAAAATGTAATCTATAATATCGTTTAAGTCATTTGTAAGTAAAATAACCTGAGTAGGTAAATAAATGTAAACTAGGTAGAATCTTTTCCAGTTTTTATTAATATTGCATAATCTTTCATTAAGTTATTTAAAAAGGAGGCTTCATGCCATATATTTTTTGAATTGAACTAGAGCAAAAAGTTGAATCCTCGAAGTCGAATTCTCTAGCAGCCGAATTCTCTTCGACATGGGCAATGGATTGCTTCATTTATATACGGACAACCCGAACAACGCCCAACTCAGACAGCACGAGAAAATGTCACTTTTTCACTCGCCAATATATTTCAACCACTCAGAGGGGATAAAGAAGAAAAAGGAAAATTTCTTCAGTTTTGTCTTCGTCCGTCAGGAGGAGTTCTCCCGTTCTTTACGTGGAACATAAACGCAACCAGCAATTACATAGCCAGTTAATATAATATATTTTTGAGACTAACGCATAATAGGAATGCTTAAGGAGAAAAAAAATTGCGGAAGATGTTTTTACGTTCAAGTTAAAAGCTGGTTTAAATTTGTTAATGGCCACTTTGAAATGAAACAACGAAAAGTAAAAAATTACAAAATCATGCTCTCGTCCAAAAAAACTGACAGCTTGAAATTGGAATTACCTGTAGATCATCGCAGTGAAGGTGTTTCAACCTAAGCGGTTGAAAAGAAGAAACCTGAAACGAGAATTTGAACGAGAAAGTTTGAACGAGAATCGAACCCATGACCTCTGCGATACCGGTGCAGCGCTCTAACCAACTGAGCTATCAAGCCAACTGGGAGCTGGTCAATTGAGAGTTCGTATTTATCCCGTAGATGGAGAATAAATGAACATTAATATATGAAATTCATATATTTGAACTGCGGATAAAGATAGAATTATATGTAGATCATCGCAGTGAAGAAAAGAAGAAAGTGGCTGAAAAGTGGCTGGAAAGAAGAAACCTGATATATTAGAAGAAACCTCATATATTAATATTCATTCATTCTCCATCTACGGGATAAAGACGAACTCTCAATTGACCAGCTCCCAGTTGGCTTGATAGCTCAGTTGGTTAGAGCGTTGCACCGGTATCGCAGAGGTCATGGGCTCGATTCCCGTTCAAGCCTGAATTTTTTCAGGTTTCTTCTTTTCAACCGCTTAGGCTGAAACACCTTCACTGCGATGATCTACATATAATTCTATCTTTATCCGCAGTTCAAATATATGAATTTCATATATTTAATAATGTTCAGCTTGAATTTGGTTGTGTCAATTATATGAATGCAAACTGGCCAAAGCTTGCACCTTTAGTATTTAAAACTCCAAAAGCTAAACTGAAACAAAAAGAGACTTGAATAAAGCAATTAATAAACTTAGAGAAAACCAAGCCGTTTTAACTGTTAAGTATACAGACTAAGGACCCGGCCATTTGTATAGGTTCACCGATTTTATTAAATTTGTCGCCATCGAAAATCATGAGGAAATTTGACTCGATCAAGTAATTTTGTAGTTTTGCACTTGGAGCGAAATTATATTGGCGCTACATTGCACTGTTACACGGTCCGGAGTCGAATGGAGAGTTTGAAGTATAACTGGACTAGACCAAGTTAAAGCTTTGGCGATCGTGTCCGCATTTCAAAACAAAGCAATTTTCAATCCCACAGACGTCAATCAAAATGAAACAGAGCATCTACTGAACAACTAAAAATTGCTCTGCCTTCAATACAAAGTCTTAGTCAGAAGCTCATATATATGTATATGTTTTTTTTTTCAGTTGTGTTTAGCATGAGAACTGTTTTAATCTTCTTTACGTGTTTTGCGCTAATTGTGGTAAAAGCCATTTCTGTCCAAATATTACGACTCATTGGGCAACAAAAAGTCAACAATTATACGAATAGCCCTACGAGAATTTGCCAAACACGGACCTTGCGCGCAGTTGTATCGATAGCATTTTAAGCTGAATAACGCGGGAAGTCGCAGTTCCTCTGGGAAAGCTTAGTTTTTAAAAAGCATTCAACATTAAAATGTTTGCACAAAAATTGTTGTGTTAGAGAATAATTTTGTGCAGTTACAGGAAACGACTCTTTGCTGTAGTTGCTTGCATTCAAAAGAATACTAGTCATTTTTTCCCTAAGTTTACTGATACTGCTTTATTCAAGTCTCTTATTGTTCTAGTCGCTTGGCGTTCTAAACTGCTTTAATTGGATGTAAGCTAAGTTCGGTTTAATTTTAAAAAGGAGGGCAATCAAACGCAAGTTGTCATTTTTTTGGATTAGAGCATAATTTTGTCTCTTACGTTTTTTCTGTGGCCTTTTTGCAGTTTCAAAATGATGATCACACTATCTCTAAGAATTTTTTGTTTTCTTTGGGTATTCAAGATAGAAATAGAAATAATCGGTAGAAATAATCTTTCTTTGTAATGCATTATACAGGACTGCTGTTTGGTTCATTCGTCATGAAGATTGTTCTTATTGTCATCGTAACTGTAGCAATCGTGATGCCCACGATGTCAGAAGGGAGCCGTAAGTAGCTCATACTACAAACTGTCGTGTAGATATCTGAGCAAATTAACCCTTATCGTGCGGCTCCCGGAATATTCCGGATTTGCGAGTACGTCCATATGGACGGATCCCGGAATATTCCGGATTCCCGAACACCATTGTTTCTTGTCGGGAAAGCTCGGCCAACCTCGAGCTAGGGTAAGGACTACGTCATACCAATACACAAGGGGCATAAACAAAGCACCCGACAGAGAGCCGAAGTCCAGAAGATAATAATAGATGTGATTAGCATAAAAATAGTTCGTGTTCGCGTGATTAAAAAAATTAAAGATGGCGACTGGTATCACGTTTGTTGATGAGGGAACTATTGATGAAGTTTACGGCGGAGAGGACAGTGCAGGAGATGAAAGCTCGAGCGATTCTGAAAGTGGAGAAGAAGAAAGTGATGAAAGTGAAGAAGAAAGCGACAGAGAAGAAGAAAACGAAGCAGACAACTGGGTTATTGGTGCTCGCGAACCGACTCGACTCGACTTCACAGATGATCAAGGCTTGAACACGGACCTTCCAGACAATCCTTCCTTCTCGGATTACTTTAATCTGCTTTTCCCTGACAACCTATTTGAAGATATAGCCAGGCAAACAAACAAATATGCCAGGGAAACTCTTGCTTATCTACGAGGAAGGGATAATTTGCCGCCAAACTCACGATTTAGAAGTTGGCCTGAGAATGGCGTGACATCAGGTGAGATAAAAGCATTTCTTGCCATGACTATCGCAATGGGCCTTGTAAACCAGGAAAATATCCAGGATTATTGGTCAACTGATGAGGTTTTGTCGACCCCCTTTTTCCCTGAAATAATGTCAAGGGATAAGTTTATGAACATTTTAACATTCTTTCACTTGTGTGACAATGATAATTATGTTCCAAGGGGACAGGCTGGCTATAACCCTGTGAAAAAACTTGGCAATGTATTTAGTGTTGTCACTGAAAATTTTTCAAGTGTTTGGAAGCCAGGAAAAAATGTTTGTATTGATGAAGGGATGATTCCCTTCAGAGGAAAGATACATTTTAAGGTCTACAATCCAGACAAGCCTGATAAGTATGGAGTGAAATCATATCAGTTGTGTGACTCCAGCAATGGGTATTGTCTGATGTTTGAAATTTACACTGGTGTAAATACAGATCCACCCAGTGCTAAGGGTAAAACCTACGATTTAGTGATGAGGCTTATGCAGCCATACATTAATGCAGGGCGGTGTTTGTATGTTGACAATTATTATACATCACCAACATTGTTCACTGATTTGTATCAGTTGGATACTGGAGCCTGTGGAACAGCGCGTCACAGGAAGGGTATTCCCCATGCGTTCAGGGTTGCTCAGGTGAAAAACAAGGGTGACAAATTTATCATGAACAATGGAACTTTGTTAGCAGTCAAGATTAAAGACAGGAAAGTATTCCAGATGTTGTCGACTGTGCACTCGATTAATGAGGTTCAAATTGGACGTAATCACCATGCTACTGGACGTCCGCTTACAAAACCTGAAATTGTTCATGAGTACAACAAGTATATGGGAGCCGTTGACAGGTGTGATCAGATGGTTGCATATTCCTGTTTTAGGCGACGCACCATGAAATGGTGGAAAAAAGTATTTTTTCACCTGTTCTCTTTATCAGTGCTAAACAGCTACATCTTGTATAAGGAGAAAACAAGATCACCTGTGCTACAGAGAACATTCAGAAGGGAGCTTGTAAAGGAGCTTATCACTAGTTCTGGTATTTCTTATTCCCTCACTCCAAGAGGTCGTCCGAGGAGGTCTGCAGAAGGTTTGACCCGACTGGAAGCTGGGAGGCATTTCCCCGAGAAGATTCAGGGAACTGGGAAGAAGTCCAACATAAGCCGGTCATGTGTTGTTTGCTTTCCTGCCCAAAAAAAGATTTTGGCAAGAACAGGAGAGAAGAGGAAGAGGTCAGGAAGAGAGTCCTGTTACCAATGCACTGTCTGTAAAGTGGCCCTTTGCATTCAAGAATGCTTTCAACTCTATCATACTGTTCAGGACTATGTTGCTGCTTACATAAGGAGACATGATGCAAACAATGATGATAATGATGACAATTAATTAATTAATTAATTAATCAATCAATTTTTTAATATAATGAATTTGCTGGTGGTGCTTCTTTTTGAAAAAGTCTTGTATGCATACATATGGGTGCAGGCAGATAACTGGTCTGCATCCCTATTGGACTTTTTCATAGTAGAAAAGAAATCCTTGTACCCCACTAATTTAGTTAAGCTCAACAAATTTACTCGTGTCAATTTATTTATATAATATATAAACTTTCAGCTATGATTATAAAGGATTTTCATTCACAGAAAATTCTAATAACAATAACTATTATTGTTTTATTAGACTGATGTTAGTGGGGAACTCTAATTATCATTTCTGACTTACATTGACACTCTGGAAAGATACTAATAAGATTTATATTTTGGAAATTTATAATTTTTACACAGTTTTTATCAAAAAAATATTATTTGGAAGTTCAAAGTTTTGCATATACATCCTAAAAGAGTGTTTTATTAGCAGAATTAGAAAGAGGATTTATTAAGCTTTAATTTGATATATAGGATGTAGGAAATTGCTGCATAATTGACTGTACACAGTGAATTAACAGACTTGTTGATTTGTAGCCATGTTTATTGAGAAAAAAAGTCAGTTTCAGGGAATGTTCCCGGATCTGGCTGTCAGCATGATAAGGGTTAAAAAAGAAATACAGTGGATCCTAGGGGGCAGCGATATATTCTGCCGGTGACCAGAAACTGGCTTTCGAGACCAGTCGCCCAAGTTGGATCAGGGACAACTTAGGGATGGGGAGGTGGTATGGAGACAAGACTGCCCGACGGAGTTTTCTGAAGTCAGCTGTCGCACTCGTGAGACGTCATCGTTGAGTGCTTGGGTAGCTACAATAGGTCTTCTCAGTTGGGCAGCTGCAACACTATTCAAGGTGCTCTGTCACAAACGGCTGTTAGGTTGAGAGCGCCAGAAGGCAGGGAATTCAGAGTGTCCCCCCTAGAAATGCAAAGGGGAAGGGTGGGTAGTAAAATTTGAGATGGTTAGGCTTTAAAAGGTCCCCCAGCTATTTACAGAGTTGAATTCGCTCAACTACACAAACGTTGATTACTACTTGATTTTTTTTTTCAGATTGCAAGAAGAAACTGAATACCTGTAAAAGCGACCTGAAAGGTTGGTTACCATGTGTATCGCACCCATGCACGACGTGTAAGTTGTAAAATCATTTTCATAAAGGATTGTCACGTTTGGAGTCCGGGCCTTTGGTTGGTCCCCTGAGACAATTTCGCACCTCTCCTTACAACTCCGAGAATTTAAAAGTGATGACAATGAAACTTAGAGGACAGATAGTACGTCCACTGCTGTTTCCTTTGATGTAAGCAACATAAGATGATGATGTCACATGACGTAAAATGACGTCATGTTATCAAACAAACAGCAGCCATTTTGAAACCGCCATCTTGGATTTCTTGATTTTTCCAAGGCTTCCGAAAAGCAATAAATTGACTAAAATCAATCAAACAAGACTAAAATGATCCAAATATGTAAAAGATTCTTCAAGAAAGTTATTATTTGTTATTAAAATTAGGAAAATGGTTGCCATGGCGATGAACATTAACATGTTGAACCAAATTGTACCCAAATAGTGTTGAGAAGAAAGTTCCCAAATTTGGTGGCTTTAGTTTGCATATTATCAAAAAAGATGATAAACGTTTAATAGTCCGTGCAGGCAGATTCCGCCCTAACCTCTACCCCCTGTCTGACTATAGGATTAATCTAGTTATAATGTAAAATTGCAGCGTAATGTTGCGGTTAGGTGGTCATATTGAATAAAGGTAGCTTGTTATTAGTAACACAGTAGAATTATTCTATATCATGATATTTTGAAAAATCACACACGAAAGGCAGGGTCACATATTTCTGGATAAGACACTGACTATGGCGTCTAAACATTTTATGATCCAGTTTTGTTTTCTCCAGAAATGATGTGTGAGCGCGGTGTGTGAGTGACCAACATTACTTTCTTCCTTAAGACCATGATTCTTTGTCTGGGGGCTGTGGTGAAAGCTCTAGGTGGCATCTGCTATCTCCTTCTAATCCCTTAGATCTCCAGTCCAAAGTTGCAAACTTGACGAAAGAAAACGCGAAACTGCGAGGTAAGGTTATTGTTTTGACCGCTTTTTCTTTCGGGTAGGACAATATTGACAACACAGTTGCAAAATATTTACTTATTTAATGACTAACACGACGTTTTTAAGCCTTTTACATACACGTTTCGGCAGATACGTCTGCCATCTTCAGTGTGAATCTGAACATAATTAATAGCATAATTAAACTTTCTGTTTAATTTATTCATTACCATTACATTTGTCTTAATCACTGCCATCATTATTGCAATTTCTTCACCATTTAAACTCTATTACACATTATGTTCAGATTCACACTGAAGATGGCAGACATATCTTCCGAAACATGTATGTAAAACTTAAAAACGTCGTGTTAGTCATTAAATTTATAACTTTACTGCTATTGTACAGACCATTTACTTATTTCTTTATTTATTTATTTATTTATTTTCGAAGCGAGGGGGAGAAAAGGGAAGGGGAGAGCCTGTTCTGAGGTTAGATCAGTATCTGTCAAATTTTAATGAGATAAAAATTTTGTGAAAAAATTGCGAATAATAATAACAATAACAAAATTATTATACTTATAGCGGACGTAGATGAGTGCGCTACAAACTCCCACAACTGTGATGTCAATGCCGCTTGTCAAAATACCGTGGGCTCCTACACTTGTACTTGTAAAGCTGGGTTTACAGGGGACGGCAAAACATGTAATGGTAAGAAATTAATGCCAACTGTACTATAAATGATGGGAAAGAAACTTTCAGACGTGTAATGAGAATGTAGAGATACTATTTGTAAGCGAACACTTATCCCCATCACAATTTCTACTTGGCAAAGAACATGAGGATGCTTTTTTTATGTGGTAGGCATATCAAATACACTTCTCATGGCGATTGCTGCGTTAGATGTATATCTGATAATCATCACGCTGGGAAATTATTGATTGAAATTGGGGCAACTTTTTTGTTACAATTTATCTCTGTGAGTTTTTATGCTATTAACGTCAAATTTTCTACATGAATAGATATGTGCATGGTAAAGGGAACTGCTGCTGAAAGACCAAGCTTACACAAGGTCAAAACTGAAGAGATAACTAAAATATGTTTATTCAGTCCAGAGTTATGGTTGTTTTAAATTTGAAATTTCCGCCATTTTGTTACTAAAAATAGCACAAATGGAAATTTCAACTAGTTGTATCTCTGGACTGAATAAACATATTTTGGTTATCTCTTCGGTTTTGACCTTGTGTAAGCTTGCTCTAAGCAGCTACTATTAAATGTATCAAAATGTAAAATTTAAATTTTCACCCATTATTCGTGACGTCACTTTCCCGCCAAAAATGCCAAAAACTAAAAAATCAAAACGATAGTTCCCTTTACCATGCACATATCTATTCATGTTGAAAATTTGACGTAACTAGCATAAAAACTCACAAAAATAAATTGTAACAAAAACAGTTGGCCCAATTTCAATCAATAATTTCCCAGCGTGCATCAAATTGTTGTTGTTAATTTTATGGGCACGAAAGAACTGTACAGAAACCCAAGGTGCCCCACCCAGGTTGCCATCAGAATTGTATCAAGCGCTCTTCAGGAACCAGTTTGTTGTTTAACTTTGAAGAAAAATGAGTAGGTTAGCCAAAGTCGAAGTTGATCTGAAACTCAAGTACAAATTCTCTATATGGTTGCTCGGAACTCTGCGCTAACCGTCTATCTGATAAACATCAATTTTGTTGTTGGTAATTTCGTTTGGCCAAAAGACAAACTGTACAGAAACCCGAACGCCCCACCTAGATGACAATCAGGATTACATCACATGTTCGAAGCTCACCCTCCCACACTGGGGAATAAACTGTTAGCATGTAGGTTGACAGTAAAACTATGGTGTTACAAACCTGAATTGCCTTGACCTCAAACCTGGACCTAGGGAGATCACAAATCATTAGTGTTTAGACTTATTTTACATTAGGCAGGTAGAGCCACATCGCTCAGAAACTTGAGGAAACTTGAGGATATTAAGGACGTTAATTTTCAGGCCGTTCTACGAGGCAAGTCCCAAACAGCAAGATTCACTACCTCCTGCATCATTGTGTAGTTAGAGAGGAAATGACAACAACAAGACCTCGCATCGTCTATATGAATGCATCAGCAAAGGACGCTTGGCCATCATTAAACGATTGTCTTCACACGGGGCCATCATTCGCGCCAGACATTCTGTACATACTCACCGGATTTCGACTCCATCCTGTTGTAGTTGTTGCAGGTAACGAAATGGCAATCTTCATGACATCTGTCAAGGTGAATTATGAGGATTCCCTGTGGTACATGATGTGGAATCTGTGGAGCCCAAGGTTGTAGTATACAGGTTCACACGTGTTGTCTTTGAAGTTACCTCGAGCCCTTTTCTGTTTAACACCACCCTGCTCTGGCGTATAACAAGACATGAGAAGGACCACCCAGTTTTTGTAAGGCCGATCCTTCGCCCATTGGTCGCGGTTGATCTCAACCTGAGCCTCAAGGAGGTGGAAGAAGCACATCAGCGCTATCTTAAATCGAGAAAGAGAATGAATCAAGGGAGCTTTTCAATTAACTTACACAAGTGGCTCTCCAACTCAAGACCCCTGATGGAAAAAGTCTCATGGATGCAATCTCATGCAGGGCAAAGCTACTTTACCTCAAGAAGGGAACAGTAGGGTTGCTGAAGAAGATAAAATCTTCAATTGTATCACAGTTGGTAGCCTTGGGGAGAGGGATACCAGCTCTAAGCAGAGGTTACTTGCAACAAACTGAGTGAAAGTGTCCCAAATGATTGCTGGATTTTATGACCTTGTGGGCTTCATATCAACCGTCATCGTTCAATTGACGATTTTATTACAAGATGTATGAAAGTAACCTTTGGGATGCAGAACGTAGCTCTCATGTCAAAAGAAGATGGTTCGAACTGATCGTCGAATTAGACGCAGTGGATAGCATCCGTTTCCCGAGATACATCACGTCAGAATGGGAAACAAGAGCCAAGGGTGTGAACACGAGGGTTCTTGTGACGCCTTAAACTCTGCCTATAGAGCGGTGGTCTACCTAATCACTTCATCTCAAGAGGAACATGCGGCCTATCACTCGGACCGATGACCAGTAGTCTCTGCTGGAATGGACCATCATGGCTTTTAGCTTTGAAGTGCCGAAAACTGCAGACATGCCTGAACCAGTCGACCAATGACCCGGAATGCATCAAGGAAATGAAGGTTCAAGCAGCATGCCCAAAGTACATTGGGCATCTCTCAGATCATGAAATGTGAAGACCTAACGACGTTTTCAAATTCTATCCGGTCATACATTTTGTGAGAAATCTTAAGACAAGATCTACGAAACTCAACAATGGTGTTGCGAGGTCTGTTTCTTTGGGTAAGGAGGGTTTGCTTCCAGCTAACTCCTGTGGATAAAAAATTCAAGGCTCCTTAAAATCAAATGCAAAGTTCACACAACAGCAGGTTCAGTTGAGAGTGGTTCTGGAGCTTGTTCTCTAAGACGCAAGGAAAAGCACATCAAATCCACTTAGGTGTCTGATAAGCGTCTAGTTTGGCTTTCAGCTAAGCACTACATTACTGGGCCTATCATCCAAAACTGTCATCGTAGAGAGCACAGGTGTAGACTTTCCCGGGATCCCTGTTCGTAAAGTCTACCGCTCGTTAGGCGTTACAAGTGAGCAAGGCTTACATATGTTTGTTTACTTGAGAAAGCTACAGGGCAGTTCACATTGAACCCGACACACCCACAAGTGAAGTAGAGAATCCAACAAGTAGACAGGAGACAGCCTTGAGCAGAGCCAGATACTTGCAGACTTTGATGGGTCATTTCTGGAATCAAATTTGGAGTGAGTAAATGCCAGTTCTCTGAGAATCTTACCGATTGAAGTAAGTCTCAACAGGCTCAGTCGTACAAAACGCGGATGCGGTCAGCGTGCATGACGACTCTCTTCCGCGCACACTTTGGAGAATCGTACATAACTTCATAAAGGGATCAGATAAGAAGGACCCAAGGAGCAGTTGTCCGAGTTGCGGGCAGTGGACTTGGAAAGACGTTCCCCCGGCGTCCCGTACAGCGCCTGTTCCCATAAGAATTTCGGCAGACACAGAACTGCCTAAGGCCTCCTAAGGTCTTGACAGTGAAAGAACAAAGGGAATAGAAGACTGTTAAGGAATCAATCTATGTAACGCAAGGTGAGACCCCCTCGTGTCAAGTCGATATGCAGTTGAAGAAGGCGCACAAAGGAGAAGATTAGCATCCAGGCTATAAGGGCGAACGAGCTTGTATTTGTCTTTGATGTTTAGCATCTGCCAAACCTTTCAACTTGCTTACGCCCACCATATTTGCAATCATAACTGTTTTTGTCACACTGTGGTACAAAAAAAGTATTTTTAAAGTGGTCTTAAATGACGTCATTAATTCCTTTTTTATAATGCCTGCAGACATCGATGAGTGTACCAGCGGTGTAAGTGGATGCCACAAGTTGGCCTCATGTAAAAACACGGAAGGATCCTACAGCTGCTCCTGTCAACCTCCTTACATAGGAGATGGGAAATATTGCACTCAGCTTCCTCAAGGTAATGCATTGTTGGTTTGTTTTGGGGTTTTTATTTTTTGCCATTAAACGAAAAAAACCTCAAAGGGTAAGGTTACTTTCTTTATTCCAGTTATAGCCAGTGAATATAGATCGTCCTGAAATAGATACATCATCCCCGTGACAAGCTATTGCACAGGCAGCGCAAACTCCCGACACGCGAGAGTGGTTTGTATGGAAACTGCAATATGTCCAAAATGTTCGCCGTATCTTAGCTTACCAAGAGGAAGGTCAATAAGACACATTTATTCTAAGGACATTTTGTGTCCTGTTGTCCTTATTGAATATCGTAGAGTTGATTGGCTGATTTTCTTGATCCTGTTCTTTACTTCACAAAAGAGCAAAATAAATAAAGAATTTTGAAAATATGCTAAGCCTGTTTAACCTTTTACCTTCAGTAACCCGGCAAAGAATATTTTATAACCAGGTTCACTTTTGAGATGGTAAAGCACCCCTAATTTTCCTTGTGTAGTTAATGAAACAACTTTTCTACTAGACTCAGCCCCCACAAACAACAACAACAACAACAATCCCCTAATAATTATTGAATATTTTCAATTTTTTTCACCTGGATACAGAATATTAATAAAAAAGGCTGAAGAGTGGAAGATGTAAATCTTTTATTATTATTGCTGATAGGTAAAATATGCTTTTCTACAACGTATTAAAAATCATGTCCCATATTGTCATAACTTTTCTTGATGTAAATTGACTTACTCTGTACCCTTCAGAATGCCAAAATTACCAAAGTCTTAGCAGTGCTGACAGGAAGGTGACGTACAGCGGCGGCAGCCAATCTGACAGTGAACTTAGTTTGAGGTGGTACCGATTTGAAGGCGCTGCAGGGGCAAGAATGGCTTCTACATGCCCACCTATCTCCAGGTGTAACACTGAATACCCCGGTTGGCTGAATGGAACGCATCCCACTGTTGCGGAGGGAGGAGTCCATATAGGGGTCTGTTACCATTCGCCAAAAGGCTGCTGTTGGCTTACAACCTCCGTAAAAGTGAGGAACTGTGGTTCCTATTATGTGTATGAGCTCCATGGTTATGCTAAAAGCCTCGGCAACCTCCGCTTCTGCGGCAGTGACTAAACTAAAGGTACATTGTATTCAGGAAAACTCAACATTTGACCACAAAAAATAAAATGATCTTAAGCAACCACGACCAAAAACACTAGAATTAAAACTCGTGCAGAAATCTCATGTTATATGGTTGCATACATAAGAAATTACCCTTTTTCGTGCAAATACAAACTGACTTGAGAAAAAAAATGATGTTTTGAAATAACAGGGAAAACGAGGGCTGTATTCAAAAAATCTATTTGAGATTGTAACTGGACAAAATCAAACAAAATTCAACGATGAAGTTGACTTGTGTTATGGCCAAACCAACGCGTAGCTTCACTATTATGCAGCTGTTTTGTCACCAAATCTTTACTGCAGTCACTAAAACTTTTTAAATTTTACCTTTTAATTTGCAACTAGCTCCCTGTTTGCTCTTATTGAAAGAAAATCAATGCAAAACTCTCCAAGCCTAACCAAAACTTTTGACTAATTTAAAAACTGCTTCTGTGCAACACTGAGTCCTTTTTTCTTCCATTACGATTCCGAATTAGGTCAAGAACTTGAAAATAATAACAATTATACTCTAATCCAATGGAAACGATTATAAAATATTTTGTAACTAATCTTAATAAACACACCACACAGCATCAGGGGCGGGCATCTCGTTTATTGATGTTACGTGTCCAGAAGCGAGCGATGGAGCAACTGTTTTATATCTATAAGGAACCTCAGCTAAGTACATACAAATCCTTATAAATGAAAGCAAAATAAAGTTGACAGAAAGATGTCTTCGAATGATTCTTGAATAAATTACAAACTCTTAAATAGCCCTATTAGTCCCCGAGGGCTAATCACGCCTTAGGACATGGTCACACCCACTCAGCCAATCAGTGTCCAGCATTTCGATACTCTATATTCCATAAACTGTCTTAAATTATGTAAAGTGACGGGGGCTTTGAAGCACAGGGAAATTGCAGGGTAAAATTACAGAGAATTTCTGCATTCATTAGTGGTTCTATATAGAGCATACTAATGAGGCATTGTTTTCCTTTGTTTGGAAGCCTCATTAGTATGCTCTATATAGAGCACACTAATAACTTAGTAGAATTCACTAATGAATGCACAAATTCTCTGTGAATATTTTTAACTAAATCGATAAAAACAACAGCTTCAACAGCGATGTCAGAAACACTCATTATTTTTTGTGTTTTAACAAAAAATGCAATCTTACGGTATCATAGCATAGCAAAAAGCAAATCAAAAGAAAAACCGTTACTTTACATGACATACGAAATGTTCAGACCTTAATTGAAATAGAAGGACAGACTTGTTTCTCCGCGTTTACCGGACTACAAGTGTTGTACTTGAACTTGATTTTGGCCTCTTGGCTTTTCCTGCGGGTTCCCCACTTGTTGCCGGTGGCTGTAGCGCGTCGAAGACTGCTTTCACCAGTGTAAATCTAGTAAATCTTTAGTGGCAATCACTGCCTCGAGTTCCAAATTTCCGTGTATTGGCTCATGGCTGATTGCGCGCCAACTGCGATAAACGCGCGGTGAAGCACTCTAAAACATTACACCTCAAAGGCATGTGTACAATAGCGAAAATATCATAAACAAAATAGCGATGTGATTTCAAGGTGAGAACTTAAAAATTAAAATGCAAAAACACAATCTTCACGCAAAAACGAAATTGTTCGTGGGTGTGACCATGTTCTAAGACGGTTAGACAATAAACGCTCGTGTCCTATGGGATATAACGTCCCTCGCAAGATAGAATGCCACGAGGCCTGCGGCCTCGTGGCATTCTATCTTTGCTCGGGACACTATATCCCATTAAACACTTGTGTTCGTTGTCTAACCCTTACTTACAGCACACCTAAAATACTTGTATATTTAACACAATAGATCTCTGCACAGACTCTTGTGTAATTAGCGAACCGTTACAAAATATATTTACGGGTGAAACTTAGGTTTAACCGGTACCTTTTTTCAAGCAACAAAACCGACTGAAAAAATGCAAAAGTTAAAACACTTATGAAAGAAAATTGAAAATACCGCATTTCTTCATTTAAACGCGTTTTCGTCCTCTACTCGTTACCATTAAAAGGACTCAGAGGGCATGCATTCGTAAAGTAAGAAACGACGGCTTGTTTTTCAGATTCTTTGCATGATTTAACACGTTTCAGAGCCGGATAAACGAACTAGCAAGACGTGGTCACTTGAATTATACTGAATACAAGTATCTCATGGGATTATAAATAGTTGTTTTTCTTTTTCTTTGAGTCTTTAGTTATAAACTCAAGTAAGGGACACTGGTGGCATACTGAATAAAGGTTTCAAGGCCAAAAGCAAAAATACTAGCTGTGGTTCGTTACAGTACTTGCAAGAAGAAAACCGCAAAAACTGACAACAACCCTCCTTTGTTTTCAAACTATTTCAGTTACTGATAATACAAGTAAAATAACAAAGGAAGGTAAAACACTGACCTGTCAAATAACTTGACTTAGAATTTCAGAACCTTCAATAAACAATTCTAGGATCGAATTGAAGGAGATATTTATCTACTAACCAGAACTATAAGTAGTATCTTTTCCTTGGCCCTTTTCCTCTGAGGTCCATAAAAGCATCGATATAATGCCACAAAAGGGTTTATAATAGACGGTAAAATAATTTTTCCTGATTTTTCTGGTAAGAAAAATAGCAGTACCTATGATAATTGATGAACGCAAAACAAACAAACAAACAAAACAACAACTTGGACATATGGGACCGATCATTTCAGAATAGTGAAAGGTAGACAAACTTTTGTTAGTGTTTAAATTTGAGTTATTGGCGTCTTTTGACTCGTCCGTAAACGTATTGTTCAAATCAAGATCAAGAATTTTCTTTATTTTAAAGGGGCTGTGTCATTTATATATTTGGTACCATTGTCATAGTTAAAAGACATCTAACTCGAAGGAACCCCCAAAACTAATGGTTCAGTGTAGTTTGCTGAAATTATTAAGGTGTGTTTGGCTGGGATGGCTAAGATGGAAATAGATTGCACCTTTAAAAAATCTAAGCAATCTTTCAAGTTTTTTCCTCGTGTCCTAAAAAAATCGCTTTAAACTGATTATGGTTTTTTCTCCCTTTGAGAAAATCACTTCATATCTTCCCTTTGGTGGTCCAGGGGCCCGTTTCACGAAACACGCGATAACTTTCCGGGCCCAGAAACTATTTTCGGTGCACAATATTCTCCAATAGCTATACAATTTTTCTTGATTTTGAAAGCTAGATTTTAATCTTTATAATTTCGTGAAGCATCTTGCTAAGTTTGCGCCAATAACTACCATTAGTTGATAAATGCAATAAGGTCGAAAAAATACTTACCGGGCCCGGAAAGTTATCGGGAGTTTCGAGAAACGGGCCCCAGGAGTATTAGGTGTTCGTCAAAAGGTACTTAGTTTTAACTGAATTTCAGCACACGTTTCCTATTGGCGTAGCCCCTTTAGTATTATGGGATGGCATGGGTCAGCGTAGTTGTATGAAGTTCACTAATTATTAAGTCTTAAACAAGATAAGCTACAAAAGACTTAAAGAGAAGAATGTAAAGGTTATTGAATAATGGAGGGTGAAATAAAGGCACAAAGGGCAATGTTTGACTCACTTTCGTTTGGGTTACTTTAAAATACCATCAGTGATACTCTGTACCCTAAAAGTTGTACCATACTGGCATATTCCTGACTCCTCAAAAATAAAATGCTGATGATGAGCTCTTGACTTGTACTCCCAGATTTCAGGGACACAATTATCTTCCACCCTTCTGATCCTACCTCATAGTACCTGATTGTACCTGATTGCCTACAGGCAAGAGAGGATAAAATCCCGCATACAAGAAGTTGGTGGATTAAGAACCTTCACACTTAAATTTCACCCTTTAGATCCCCAAAGAAGAGAGGATAAATGGTTAAGAGTGTTAATCCCCATATATAGGTGATATTCCCATCGTAATCCCTCTGAAGTTTTTTTAAGTAACAAAAAGGCAGAAAAACACAAATTTCAAAACGTGATATATTTTGAGTGGATAAACATATTTCATTTTATTTTTCTTGTAACAAGGTCTTTCAGAAACCGTACGTCATAAGATATCCCATAATACTAAAAGCAATTCAGCACCATTTTTGTGACGTCATTTTCTCGGCAATTCAACGGATGTCAGCAAATCTCTTCCGTTTTTCCTTCCATTTTCTTGACTTGTTGAGCCAGTTCTTCGTCTGAAATATCTCCCAAAAGTCCAGAATGACTTCACTTGGATAAATCGGAAAAATTTAATACTTATATGAAACACTCATCGAAAATATCCAAGAAAGCAATAAGCGCGCAAGAATTCTCATGGTTATTGTAAAAAAATGGATTGCGCCTCTTGATCAAGCAGTCAAATTGCACAAGAGAAGAGGAAGAAAAAGACCTTTGATTCAATTCATCTACAGCGCAAGGAACTGGAAAATAATATAATACAATACAAAACAAAGCAAATAAAGCTAGTAAACTAATTACACTAGATTTTCTCGGCATGAAGCGATTTATAAACTTATTTGCCCCTATCAAAAATTCTGGTAAGGTTCGACTCCGCGACCAAATTTAAGTTTTGGCAAAAGTGTCCTCACTAATAAAAACAAAATAATTTTCAAAACCCACAAAACGTGAATCAAAGTGAAATGGAACATCTACTTTTAACCACCCAAAATCGATATTAATTTACCTCACGGACGTTTTACCATTTTGGTTCCACTTTTCATAAAAATTTCTCAATTTCCGAAGCAGAAATACGGCGCTTTTCAAGACTGATAAGCTTGGACAAACTTTGATAGGAGATTAAAACGACTTTTGCACTTGTAAACCACAATTACTGAGCAAAAAAATTTTCCTTTGAGAACGGGCCCTTCTAACCCAAAGCAAACCCAATTATCGGGTACGAGGGAAACTTCAGTGCAGAGAGGTGACGTCTGATTTGTTATTTGGAATAAGAGTTATGCAAGCTTAATAACATGATGCTCATATCACAAACTGGAAAACGAACAATAACTTTAAAATACTTTCTAATTTTTATTTCCCTACTTAGAACATAGATTTTTCGCGCTTTCGCTGGCAATTCAAATCTTCTGAGCCACCAATTTGAACTTAACAATTCAAGTTTAGCTAAGCATTTAGGATCAGCCGAAGCTTTCTGTCGTTTCTTTGCGTTGACCGAAATCATAACCAGCCATTTGTTTGTCACTGGGGTATTCAGTAATGGCTCATAAAAACATGCAACAAGCTGTGCTGTAACAATCAGACGAAACACGTTTTGGGAACAGTTAAGGGGCAGAGAGTTTGCAATACAGACCATAGTTTTACGGCGTCTTCAGGATAAAAGCTGACTTAAACCTGCTTAGTTCGATCATCATTTTAACATAAAAAAGGGCTCAGAGCAGCCTCGTCCCCAGGCCTTTATGCGCTATCGAGTGACTGAGGGAGGCTTCGAACCGAAGGCGATAGTGAATTTTCCCGCTGAGCTCGTCGGGTGACGTCACATTTGATTACGCGCCTAGGATGACCGGGAACGAGGCTGCGTTCAGAGAAAAACAACTAAGAAAATTATGCTCTTATCCAAAAAAAATGACAGTTTTCGTTTCATTGTCTACCTTTTTTTAAATTTAAACCGACCTTAGCTTGCATCTAATTAAAGAGGTTTACTGACAACGAGCGACTAGAAGAACAAGAGACTGGAAAAACCTTTGGAAAAAATTGAGAAGTCCATATTACAAGAATTAACAATGGCCTTGACCTTCACTGAACCTTGATTTTTCCGGCAAACAACTAGAGCGGAGAGTCGTTTCCAGTAACCATACAAAATTATGCTCTTACACAACAAATTTTACTTCAACCATTGGAAACTATGCTCTCACGGAAGAGTGACTTCCCGTTATTCAAATTAAATACCATTGGTATAAGCGTGCGCAAATTCGGCAAATTCTCGTGGAGTCCTCGTATAATTGCCGAGTTTTTCTTGTCCAATAATAAAGAGCCT
The DNA here is from genome assembly GCA_964017195.1 of Siderastrea radians. Classification (NCBI taxonomy): domain Eukaryota; kingdom Metazoa; phylum Cnidaria; class Anthozoa; order Scleractinia; family Rhizangiidae; genus Siderastrea; species Siderastrea radians. The sequence continues at coordinate 13,714,708 of OZ024891.1, read as the reverse complement.
GTGCACTTCAAAAGCTTTCCATCAGCTTACGGACATCACTGACGGTGAGTGACGTTAAGCAGGAGCCCTTTTCCATTTATTACAACCACACCACCTTAGGGTAGAGACTCACTCACAGTTTATACCAAATCAACTTGGCTACAGGAGACGCTTCGGTGAGAGAGGTAAAATGTTTTCTATAACACCGTCTAACAAGATAATGAAGCTAAATAACCTGACGTCGGAGTGTAAACCTTTTTCAGTTATTATTACATACACTTATATAACGTTAAAATTAAGGCTTCATGCGATATAGTTTGAAATTTAACTAGAGCAGAAAACTAAAGCTTTAACCATTCAAAATTATGGTAATTTTACCGAATTCTCTTTGACATTGAGCGAAAAAAGTGTTGTATTTTCTTATGGACAGCCCGAAACAACGCCCAACGTAGACAGCACGAGATACTAGTGTCACTTTTTAAGGTGACTCGATCGAAATGAATGTCACGCTTTATGCCTCTCTAAAAACTCTAATAACATCGTCATTTCTTACTCGATTGCCTTGAAACTTTCAAGGATTCTAGAAGTTTAAACCAAATCGTAGCGCTCAGTTTTGTTAGAATAGCAATTTTATCCAAAAAGTAGTGTTCAATAAAATCAAAATCACGCAAAATTAACGAACAGTACATCTACGAGTTGACATACATATTATTCCTCGATAAATTGTGGATAAAATGCGAAAGTGTCAAGGCAATCAAGTAAGAAATGACGATGTTATTAGAGTTTTTAGAGAGGCATAGAGCGTGTCATTTATTTCGATCGAGTCACCTTAAGTCGCCATTTATATTTCAATCACTCAAAAAACAGGACAATTTAATGAGAAAAATAAGCGAAAAAAAGGAAATTATATTGCATGAAGAGGCTTAACTTAACCCAGTTCTTCACGTGAAACAAAAACGCATCCAGCCATTACTTACCCGTTGAAGTATTCACGAGACTATAACACATATCAGGAATGCTTAAGTACAAAACTAATTCTCTTATTCTACGTTGTATCGGTCTCTGCTTTTCAATTTCAGTTTTCTATGTGTCAAACCGATTAGATCACTCAGTTGATCCAACGTATACCGGTAGGAGATCGTAGACGGTTTGCTTGCTTGAACTTTTAAGAAGAAGACAGTTTGCAAAAGATAGTTTTAGGGCGTTCTGGTTAAAAGCTGGCTTAAATTTGTTAAGGGACATTTTGAAATAAAACAACCTAGAGCAATAAATAACAAAATCATGCTTTCATCCAAAAAAGCTGACAGCTTGAATTCGATTATATCAATTTTCTGAATGCAAACTGAACATAGCTTAAACGTTAAATTAGAACAAAAAGAGGCCTAAATTAAGCAATCAATTAACTTAGCCAAAAAAAAAAACCAGTTTAACAATTTGGAATTCTGAGAACGCAAGGCATACAGAGTAAGGACAAAAGGACAAATTCGCCCCAGACTCACAGATTTTATTTGTCGCCATCAAAATCTTGATAAAATAATTGACTCGACCAAGTTTTCAGTTTTGCACTTCCAGCGAGCTATAAATTGGAATTACACTGCATTGTCACAGGGAGTCGAATGTCTTGAAATACATGAACAATTTGATGCAGCCAAGTTTGTCAAGTTTTTGCGAACGTGTCTGCATTTAAAAACAAAGCAGTTTTTAAAACTCACAGACGTCAATCATTATGAAATAGAGCATCTGCTTTTAGCGGAGCTAAAAGATTGTAAGATCAGTGTCGTTCTTTTAATGATTGCTTTTTCGAGAAATTGTTACTTTGCAACTGGTGTATCTTATTGGAAAATTAGAAAAACAATTCTACACTGAGTTGCTTATTGGGCTGCCTGTTTCAAAGACTGTTTTTGGACAACTGAAAATTTTTTACTAAGTCTTGGTGAGAAGCTATATGCATATGTATTTTTTTCCATTTGTTTTGAGGACAATTTTAATTTTCTGTACACGCTTTGCGTTTTTTTGTAGCCAGTGACATTACGGTTCCAATTTATTAACTCATTGGACAGGAGCAACTCAGCAATTATACGTAGCGTTCTACGAGAATTTGCCGAGCCTGGTTTCGCACGCTTGGACCGATAGTACTTCAATTTAAATGACAGGAAGTCGCTCTTCCGTGAGAGGATAGTTTCCAATAGTTGTCGTTAGAAAAATTGTTCTGTAAGAGCATAATTTTGTATGGTTACAGGAAACGACTCGTTAATTGCTCTAGTTGTTTACCTAACCGGTGTTAAAACTCAGAATTTGAACTTCTCCTTTTTAAAGTTAACTGATTGCTCATTCAAGTCTTGCTCTTGGTTTTCTAGTCTCTTGGCGTTCTAGACTACTTTAATTAGATGTAAGCTAAAGTCGGTTTACAACGGTATAAATCAAGAAAGGGGGCCAATCAAACGAAAGTTGTCAATTCCTCAGATGAGAAGATATTTTATTGTTGCCTTTTTTCTGTGGGATTTTTCATTTCAAAATAATGATCATACTTGAAAATGTCGAATTTGTTTGTTTTTTGTTTGGTTTTGTTTTAACTTGAATGTTGAAGATAACGGGACTCTATTGAAATCCCTTTACAAATTGTATCTTTGTAAAAATTGTCTTTCTGTTTACAATATGTAGGCCTGCTATTTGGTTTATCCATCATGAAGACTGCTTTTGCTGTCGTCGTAACAATTGCATTCATGATGCCCATGGTGTCAGAAGGGAGCCGTAAGTAGCTCATACTACAAA